>JNBR01000569.1:0-20541 GCA_002081595.1 Achlya hypogyna
CGCGGAAGACGCGCTCGCGAGCACCGCGATCTGTCGCAGTTGTAAGGAACGGTTCGACCATCGATCGGGCAACGGTCACGACGAAGGTGCCGTCGGCTGCACCGCGGTCGATGGCATTTTGCTTGGAAGCTGCTACAATATCGGTTGTGCACCCGGCCATCTCAGCCTCCGAGAGCTCAATGGCGAACTCGGTTTCATCGGCGAGGAGGTTTTGCTTAAATGTTGTTGTGAGTCGTGCGAGCTCCTGGACGATCTCGTTGTACCGAGCCTGTGTGGTCTTGTCAAAGCGGGCGCCTTGACGCACAAAGTCGAGGTGAATACGCTCAAGCAGTCGACGATCCTCCCCCTCGAGTTGGTCGCGGCGGTGTTCGAACACGGTGTCAATGCGCTCGAATAGACCAGGGAAGTTAGTCACTGCGGAGCTAAAGGCTGCGAGGGGGGCCGCAAGCAAACGCTGGACATATTGAAGCTCAGGTGACGAGCAGGAGCTGCCGAGTACATTGTACACGGCCAGGATTCTGCTTTTGAGCTGCCCTGTTCGGTCGAACGCGACAATCGTATTGGCGAACGTCGGCTCCTCGGGGTTTTCAGCAATCTGCTTGAGCTCCTGAAGATGGATTGCATGTGCGGCCTCAATCGCGGGCTTGAAATGCTCGGCCGTGATGAGCTCGAAGGGCGGGAGCCCAAACGGTTGCACGCTCCAGTCGCCGAGTAGCGGGTTGTCGTTCATGGCACCGATTAGAAAGTGCACTTTCGACGTGGCGTGAGGCTAGCCAATCACAACGCGCGACGAAATTGCCACTCAGAAAGGCGGTCGGTGGCAACACCGAGCTCCGAGCGGCGCTGAGGAGGCTACGGAGCGAGGCATTGCGAGGACGTCATCGCCTTGAAGCACGCCTGCAATAGTAGATAAAATAGGATCATATTATGGATTACAGCGCGAAGGTCTTGACTCCCTCGAAGTCGAACGAACCGTCCGTCAAGTCCAGGCGCCGGTTCGTGAGGGTGTACAGGCGGATGCAACGATCCGACATTAAGCTTTGGTTCGCTTCATCGTCGTCTTCGCTTGTTGTGTCGCTGTGCCCCGTCCCGAGCTCGACGGGACAGTCTTTGGCGATTGTATCGTCATCGTATAGGGCAACTGCAACCTCAGGTTCCATCAAATGCTCGACGTTGTCCTGCACCACAGCATTTTCATCGTCATCATCATCGTCTTCGTCGTCGAGAGGTACAAAGTCGTCCAGAACAACGAGCCCGTGCGCTGCTACCTTCACGCGCGGGGGCGTCGACGGCACCGACGGCTCCGGCGTCGTGGTAACGGTCGTATCGGCAGCAATCGCTTCGGTGGGAATCGTAGGTAGCTCGCTTACGGGGCTGTGAAGTAGTGTTTCAGCTCGACGTCCCGCATCGAGGTCGCTAGCAAACTCCTCCTCACGCTCTGGTGCCGTTGCAGTATTGTCGCCAAGTACGATTGTCGACCGGCGAGCCGCGATGGTACTGCGGTTGCCCACGGACGGAGCTCCGAGCTGCACGAGTTCATCCTGGATAGCGCTCATCTTCTCTTTGATCTCGAATCGCTGGGCCGTGAGGTTCTCAATGGCTTCTTGGTCTCCGCGCTTCTGGGCTGCGGAAAGTTGTGCGACGCAGTGGTGCTACAGGTGCCATGTGACGTTGAGAGCAGCCTTACTCCGGTATACCAGTTCGCCGCGAAGTACGTCCATCTGTCCATCAAGCACGAAGATTTCGGGGTTGAAGAGAAGGGATCCGTTTAGATCTCGCCGAGTCACGGGTTGTTTCTTTTGCAACGCCTCCTGGGCGGCCTTGAGCTCGCTCTTTAAAGTCGCTCGCCGCAGGAGCCTGTCACGCTTCGACCGGAGGTCGCCACCGCCGGCGTCGTGGGCCAGCTCAGTCTAGCGCGCGTCGTTAGTGGTACAGTCCTGCAGGTTGACGTACGAGAGCGGCCTGGAGGCGCTTGGCCTTGGCTTCAAGGCTCTCGCCGGAGGTCTCGGCCAGTTCATCAAGGGCTGCCTGGACCTGCAGCGCTTCGTCCTTGAGCGCCTTCTTCTCGTGCATGACTTGCATGGCTCGCCGAAGCTTGCCCTCCTGGGTGAGCGCCGCCACCGTGGCGTCCATGGCATGTGTGCTGGCCGCGATCCACTCGAGTCGCGCCTCCAAGTCCGCCTTGGACGCTGTCGAGATCGAGAACCGTCCGTACAACGACACGCGATAGTCGAGCGAGTCGAGGTGCACGGTCTCCATTGCCGCGATGGACGGGGGTGGCCATATCGGGTCTGGCACGGAACAGCTGCGCTCAACGCGGCTCGGCCTGCGGGCTTCTGTGAGGTGCATCAACTGGCAATCGCCGTACCACGAAGCGTCGCTGCGGGTGTCCTGGCCGACGCTGCGGCGCCGGGGCATGGGCTCCACCATTTCGGATCTAGCGTTCTTAATCAGCACGATGGCTGTGTTGCAACGAACCGCAGAATGGGTTCGCCAGGGGCAATGATGTTGTGGAGAGCGTCGATGGGTTTGGCAGCCGGCGATGTCCGGTGCTCGGCCACGGGGCTCGGGCTTTGCCCTGGAAGGTTCGTGGGCTGGATGAACTTGATGCTTGTCGTTGGGTCTGGGTTCCACTTGTCGAGGCATGGGATACAAAACACCTGCATCCCTGTGGTGGCCTTGAAATCGATCTTGCATGCGCCGCAAATGATGGCGCCGCACATAAGGCACTGGTCGCGCACCGGGGCGCGGAACTGCAGCTGGAACTTGAAGGGCTGCGTGCACGACTCGCAGCGGCGCGCCTTGGACTTGGCGTTGGGCGCTGGCGCGTGGCGGATGCGAGGAGCACCCTTGGCGACGAGCTTGGCGCTCAAGTAGTGCTGATTCAGGTCGCCGAGAAAGCGGAACCACTGTTGCAGCGTTGCTCGTGACTGCTTGAGCTGCTTGTCACCTTTAAAGTCAACTTTGAAGAGGGCGAAGACGTCTAGCACCCCGGACCGGCCACTGTCCTCCATGATCACGAAGCCGGATCGATACATGCCGCCGCGCACGAAGCGGTACGCCTCTGGTGGTGATGGGACGCCCACTTGGTCGAATTGCGGAGGTGCTCCAGGGAAGTCCATCGAATGCATCGAGATAATGTGCCCATGGAGATCACCATCGGCAAAGGTATCGACGCGCTACGAAGGTACCGTCATTTGGCCCAAGCGCAAATCCAGCGCTACCTGAAGCACAACGAAGTCGCGGTGGAGCATGTTTTCGGGGCACTTCATGCCGAGCCATTGAATGGACGTGTGATCGTCGACAGTGACGAGTGTCTCTGCAGCAAGGAGCTCATTCGCAAGGGTCCTCGGCCCTGTTGAGCTTGGTGCTATAGGGCTATAGGATTTCTGCGCTGGTAGTCGCATTGCGGCGGCAAACTCTTCCATCGAGGCATGGACATGGGCAATACCGCACACATGGATGGTCGCATCGTAGTCGTCCGAGTCCTTGAGGTAGTACATCTCCATGTTGTTGTCTGTCTCAAGTCGCTCCCAGGACTCTCGCTGCGTAGACATGGAGAACGCCAGACGCTTAAGCGATGTGCAAGACTGCTTGCCCATGGTCTGCAGCTGCGCACGTTGCTCGGGCGACGGAAACGTTGTGGCTGCCACGGGAGCTACGATTGGCATGACAAGCGACGCGGGAACCGATGGATCCTTCAGCGGCGCAGTGCCAGCGCTGGTGGAGGAGTTGTCTCCGAAGAGCTTCTTCGGGAGGCCCAGGACTCGCATGGCCTTCTCCGAATGGTAAGTGGCGGCCGCCGTGGCTCGCGACGACAACCGAGTCCACCATCTGAGTTGTGCCGCAACGGCAGCTGGCAATCCCGTACATTTGACCTTCGTACGCAATGTACGCTAAGGCCGGATTATTGCTGGAAATGTTGCCTCCACTGCTGGCGCATCTCCCAAGGACATTCCCACAGCACCTCAATTTGGAGGCAACTCATGGCAAGTGAAGGCACTTCGGATGCTACTCAGATAACTTGTGCACTTGAAATGTCATTGACAGGTGCCAAGGCGTGCTACTGTCATACAGTATTCCTGGATAATTGACGATATTTAAATCAAGGGCCATTGCACAGCTCATTAACTGCGCGAAGTGGTGAGAATGTAGAATTCCATTGAGAGCGCGACGGGGCTAATGCGATGGCGTTTCGTCTCGCGAGTGTGCATGCGCTCAGACAAGTTCATGCCCCAATGCAACACACCTCAAACAGAGTACGCTAGAGACTCGGTTGTGTTGCTTCATTCTTACATTTGTGCGTTAAAATTCAATATGTTCACCAGTGCTCATCTGCACATCCGACTCCGTGCAGTACATCACGAGGCAAACATCGTGGCACTTCGTCGGCACTTTTAGTAGGTAGTGCGATATCGTGCGATCGGACCTCGCGCACAAAAGACATAACTGAGCAAATCCAATCCTCGTTGCCTTAACGGTCACAAAGCAATTCCACTTTGGTTCTTCAAACACCAATCGAGCAAACGCCCATCAGTATCTAAATCACCGAATGAACACCATGCCTGGCATTGCTGGCGCTGCACCTCGAGCTCCAACGCCAATCACTCGCACTGCTCGCCCGACTCAAAATGGCCAGAAGATTGCATGCACAATCGATGCGCCATGCCAAACTCAGCAATGAACTGATGCGTCCAGCATCGTACATTCATGTACGTCCGATCAGCCCCGTGGACGGTATCCGGACATATCATAACTGTCCCAGGCAAACATCTTGGGGTTTGTATGCCGCAACCCGCGTAGGTCGGTCCGGCTGCGAGTTCCCTCGGCAGCATCCGGAGGGGGCTGAATTTGATGCGCGTCAAAGTGGCAACTCGCGAACGCTCGAAGGGTTCCGGGAAGGCTGCTGGGATCCCGGCCCCATCGATCGCAGGTTCTGCTATTGGCGCAGTCCTTTCGGCACCTCGAGGCATCAGTTATGGCGGCTGGGCACCACGAGACGAGGTTGTACGATGATTTGGACCCAGGAGCCCACGTGGAAGCTTGCAAGTTGGGTGCTTCTGCTGTGCACAGACGCCGCCACTTGAATTTTTTACTTCCGTCGTCGCGGTCTTTCTCGGCCGGCGAGTGCAGTTCTGGACGCCGACCGCCACCAAGCACCGTGGGCAAGACTGGTGGGATTGAGAGTAGCCCGAGACGAGGCTGTGAGCCCGTTTTGGTCGTCGGTGCCACAGTGCAAACCGCCCTGTTTCGTACGCCACAGCAACCCCGTGCAGCCTCGTGCCACCGCATGCTGGGCGCCGCTTGCACGGCCTCGCTTGGTATAATCGCCGCCAAATATTTTCTCCCGCGTGCGCTTGCTCTGCGTTGGAGAGCGTGGAAGCTGGTGGTGGAATGATATCGTGCCACTCTGGGGGCCACCCCCAGGGTCCGTGAAAACCACTGTTTTAATACACTAGGAGTGGGGGGACCCACCGAAACGAACCGCCAAGCCAGATCCAGATGTTGCACACCCACGGCAAATTTTTCGCGCCTGCGACCGGTTCTGTTGAAGTTTGTATGCAGGCGTGCGAATCGGCATTAAAATCGTCGGCGGGTAGCAATGGAGTCCAGTTTTCAATTTGACATTCGCTCATCGGTCATGAAGGTGCAAGCTGTCGTAGCAGGCCTCGCGTACTTGGCGACGTTGGCCGATGGCCAGGTCTTCGGCCTCAGCGCCTATCGCTACATGGCTGCGTCCTCGGCCTCCGTGCCCCGTGTGCTCACGCCGGGCTTGAACGGAGGCCTTGATGTCACTCCGGACATGGCGGATAACTTGATCAACTCGACCTCGACGACCGCAGCGCCCACGACAACAGCCCCAAAGTCGACGAGCTTGATTGGACTTTTGCAAAACAAATCGTCTGCAACAACACCAGCCCCAACGCCCGGTGGAACCATTAAGAACCTTGACCCCACCGACGCCCTTGTCATCCTTGAAGACCAATCGGGTCAGATCACGGGCCGTCGCCGTCTCGGTGAACAGGACCGCGACTACACAATGCACATGCTTTTCTGCCACACGACGTCCAACTCGATTCAATCGTACCAGTCGGAGTCCACGGCCACTACGTCGCCCGTGTACAACCCCCTGCTCAGCACCAGCGCCCAGGGGCAGTGCGGCAAGTACATTGTGCGCACCGAAACTGTAGCCAGCCAGGTCGGGTGCAACCCGCAAAACAACCCTGGTGGGTGCAACCAGACGTACACTCCTGGTTGCGGAGGTATCGCTATCAACCCCAAGACCAAGGAAACCATCGTCGCACGCACGGGTGGTCGCACGATTGGCCGCCTCGTCAAGACCAAGGACGCCAGCGGCAAGTGCCAGTCGCGCGTCGTGGACTGGCTCGTGCGTTACCGCGGCAAGTCGTTCAACAGCCCCAGTGACACCACGTACACCTCTGCTGGCCACTTGTACTTCACCGATTCCCCGTTCGGGTTGGCCTCCACGGAGGATGAGCTGCTCTCTGCGAATCTCACTGTACTTGACTCCAAACGCGCCCTCCCGTTCAACGGCGTGTACTTGCGCCCGGCCAACGGCTCTCTGCAGGTCGTCGACTGCGCCATGACTCGCCCGAAGAGCATTGCGTTTTCGCCCTTGGAGGATACTATTTACATCGGCAACGCCGATGTCAACGACCCTTACATCAAGACCTTCAAGGTTGCCGCCGATGGCACTGTCAGCTGCCCCCGCCGATTCTTCGACCTTGCACCGTTTGTGGCGGCTGCCAACCAAGCCGATTGCTCGCGCACGTACCCCACAAGCATCAAGGTCGATGACCAGGGCTTCGTATACGTGGCCATGTGCCGCAACGTTTACATTATCTCGAGCAAGGGCGACTACGTGGGCCGCCTCCAGGGTTCGGGCGAGCTTCGAAACATCGCCTTCAGCAAGGGCTATCTCTACTTGACCGCCACGGGCAACGTGTACGCACTCCCGATCGACATCGAGTCGGAAAACTCGCAGGGCATCGTGGCGGCCTCGGAAGGCTGCGACGCCCCCGCTGTCAAGGCCGCGAGCAACCAATCCACCGTTGTGACGTCTGCGTCGACGTCCTACACCGCACCCCTCCTCGCCGCCGGCGGTGTCGGCGCCGTTGGTGCCGCCATGTTCATGTTTTACAAGCGCAAGCAGACCGTGGCCGAGGCGCACAACTTCTCGCCCATTTCGACCCCGCGCAACCACTTTTAAACCATTTTGAACAATGCATTTTCAATCGTAATACATATTTACAGTCGTCAGCTCATCTTGGCAGCAGCGCAAACAACTTACTGTCCACTTCTACCCGAAGCTTCGGTTCTGAGCTTCACGAGAGCAACGTCGATGAAAGACCGGTTGCAAGCGTCCACAAGGAGCCTCAATGTCGCTCAAGTCGTTCACTGAGGCATGTTACAAGGTCGCTGAAAGCTACCCGAGGCGGTACGCAATGCCACTCAGCTGCTGCACCATGACCGCCAATGCCTCTAGCTTGACTGGCAACTGCACTGGGGAAGCTCTCGTGGGAGCTTCGGACCAGGGACCTTCAAGGCACGCGCAGAAAAGAAGCAGTGGAGAAATATTGGAGGGATACCACGGCTTCGGCGCTGTCTTCTCCACCAGAGCAGAAGACTCGGTGCGTCCAATGGCTAGGAACCGGACTACACGGCCACCGAGTTCAGTGCGCCATTGCCTCTCTGCGTAGAATGGTTCATAGACATGAAGTGCCACCGCAGCCCACGGCGAATGCCGTCTTCACGCTCCGAACGCAGCTCCACTCTCGTGACTCTGATTTGGAGCTCTAACAATAGACCAGAGCACATGCAACGAAGTCCGACGTCGCTCCCAAATCTGGCGGTGGACTCACCAAGCCATAGCACCCACGTACGGCGCGTCTAGCGCACCGACACGACGCTCATGCCATTTAACTCTAGACAGCGGCGAGTCGAGATGCAGACGATAGCGACGATCTAGTTGTTGTGGTGACAAACCAGGAGCGCCACAACAAATCGGTTTGGACACAAAAGTACAAGGACACGATCCGCACGACCTTTGTGGAGGAGGCGCGCCGCCCTTTCAATGGTGCTCGACTCACGCGTCACTAGAACCTGACGCCACTCCTTGAGAAGTACGAGACGACAGGTACAACGCCAGCCCTCGATATGCAACTTACGCCGGCAAGATGCATTTCGGCGACCGCGAAAGCGAATCGCTCTGGCGGACCCTCTACCCAAGCTCCGAGCTGACGCCAACAACCTGCGCCGCGACGCGGTCATCGCTCTCACCCGCCACAGCAAACGCGGCCCTCGCTTCTCGGGTCCATTTACGCCTTCGCTAACGCATCTTACGCGCCGCAGTACTCAAAGACGGCGTGGAAAGGGTGACGACAGCACTTTCGGAAGTCAAGATCACACGAGCGCCATTCGAGCGATCACTGCGACAGCACAACTCTCGGTGCGAATCACCGTTGTAGCCTTCATCCCGATGTACGGTAGGTGTGAGTACTGCACCCATGTTGGCGGCGATCTCGAATGTGCTCTGTACGTTGGCCCTAAACGGCAGTGCCCGGTAGCCAAAGTCCTCCTCATTAGATGCGACGTCATTGCCCACACGTCGTGCTACTTAAGTGCGCACTAGTGCCACCATGAGAACTGGATGCCCGCCTAGGCGCATGGAAGGAGCTCACGCAGCGGGGTCCAGTCTGCTTTAAAGTCGAAGCGGAGGCGCAATGGATCTGTACATTCTGCGAAAGCGACCTCCAGGAGGTACTCCGACGCTTGGAAGCGCTGCCCACTCTTGTGCAGGAATACGACACCCAGATAAAGCGCATCCGCCACGACAAAAGGCACCAGAAGGAGCTCTCTTGCGCACGCCTCATCGCGGGTACCATCCCTCGCACCATGGGCCCTCGACGACACCATGTTGAGGCTATACGCGCATGTCCAAAGAGGCGCGTATGTTCCTTCGAAAGAAAGAGTGCGCTGTGCAGATCCAAGCTCGCATTCGTGGTCTCCAACTTCGTCTTCGTCGCGATAGCGTCCTCATCTAATGCCCAGGAAAGCTTGCAAGGAAGGCTTTCAACGAAATGCAGCGGCAGCGTATCCGTCCATATGTCGTCGACCTCGTCAGCTTGCATGGCCTTGGGTCTGCGCCGGCGGAGCGGTCGTTGCCAACCTTCGTCGTAGCATCGATTCGGAAGCGATCAAGTCGCCCCGGCCACCGATCGGCGACGACGGAGGCGAGACGCGGCTGCCCAACGGCTTCCAGTGCAACCCCTACATCGTGTTCCACATTGTTTCTGAGCACGATGACGAGGCCCAGCAGTTCTGGTAGCGCTTTCGGCCCGCAGGAGCACATACTGTTCGTAGTTTTGAGAGCGCGATCCAGCACGGCTCCAATGAGGTGGGCTGGAACGAAGCCATCTTCGTGCCCGGTGTCGACGGCAACGTGACCATGTGCTTCACGGTGCTCAGCAAGAACGGGCCAAACAACTTTTTCCTCGGTCAAGGTGCGCTGTAGGCGCCGGTGGCGCCCACCACTGTCGTAGGCACCGTCCGCATGAACGGCACAGAGATTTGGCGCTACGGTGCGAGTCTTGAGCTCCCGATCAAGCCGGAGCTGGAGGTGCGAGGGCAAGTGCGCCGACTTGCTGCATCTCTGTAGGTCATCCCCAAAGCCAGTCACAACAAGCTCATGCGCATTCAAGACATCGGCTCAATCGCGCGGGACTTGACGCTGACTGTGAACATCCGGCACTTTGCCGACTCGGGGGCCAACTGCGGCTACATGCAGTCGATCAACACTATCGACAGCGTCAAGGGCAACAGCCGCTGGTGCGTGCTTGCGGACGGCGTCTTTCGCATCTACCGGTGCCGTTTCCTCCCCCGGCGCGGCCCACGTATGTTGTAGCCACTACGGCCTCACGCTCGCGTTTGAGACGTTAAAGATGGTCCACGCCAGCGAGGTGCAGCTGCTCACAGTGGCTCCGCACCACATCGCCAACCTGCACAAGCACACCGCCAAACAGTCGACCGTCGTGTTCATCCAGCACGAGCAGCGCTCGTACCTCCTGCGCGCGGACTCGAACAAAGCAAACGCGACCTGGGCCAAGAAACTACTTCTGGCAATGAAACACAAGTACTAGTGCGTCTACACTGGGCCATAGCTCACGTCCACCTGCAATGCACAATGTAAGGGCGAGATCGAGCGGTGGTGGAGTCGTACCGGGCGGCGCTCGACGGCAGATATGCGGCAGGCTTCGGCGACGATGGTGGCGTTGCGGGCCTCCGTCCACGTGACTTTGGGCGTCACCTTGTCGAGAACGATGGCGGCAAAGTGGTCAATCTCGGCCAAGTAAGCGTCGTGAAAGCGCTGGGGGAACGAATGCTGGTAGACGTCAGCGTGGACCCCAGCGCCCGTCGAAGCGCGCAGCGAAGTCTTGTGGATGTTCTGCACTTCGAGCATTCCGTCGGCGCCGAAGACCTCGATGCGCTGGTCGTAGCCGTACGCTGCGTGCCGGCTGAGGTCCATGGTGCAAATGGCCCCAGACGGGAATTCGAGCCACACGGACGCCTTGTCCATGACCTATAAGCGCCATGAGCGTTCTGTTTCTCAACGACTAGGAGACGTACATTAATGACTTGAAGCTCGGGGCGGAGGCTCGTGCCGTGGGCAACGACGCGGACGGGGAACTCGTGCTGCATGGCACAGACGAAGTCTATGTCGTGCACGGCGAGGTCATGGAATGGATCACCGCCGCCCTTTAGAAACTCGACGGGCGGGCACGGATGGTCCCGAAAGACTGTGTGCACGGACTGAACCGGTCCGATCGCGTTCGCTTGCACAGCCTCGTACAGCGCCGCATAGTTGGGATCGAAGCGTCGCTGGAACGAACAAAAGAGGGGGACGTGGTACGCCTCACAAACTACAATTCGCAGTTTCAAACGCTGGAGCATGGCGAGGAGAGAGCGTACCGCGGTAGCCTTTATCGAGCTCTTCGAGCGAGCCGGCGACGGGCTTCTCGACAGCTATAGCTTTGCCCGCTGCCGCCGCCAGTTCGATAAGTTCAAGGTGTGTGAAGGTTGGCGTCGAGATCCACACAGCCGTAACCTGCACAACTAGCGTGAGCTACACGAATACCAAAAAATGGCACGCACAGCGGGATCGGCGAGTGCCTCAGGTAGCGTGGCAACAGCCTGGGCGCCAAAGCGATCCGCGAGCGCTTGCGCCTGGCCTAAGTTGGCATCGACGACGTACGCAACCTTCATGCGCATGTGTCCCTGGATGCCTGCGAGGCGTATCTGGCCCATGCGGCCGGCGCCGACCACCGCAACGCGAACCCGACCGTCCGACATTTGTGACCAGATCTGGCGAAGTGAAAGATTTGGGGATCCGGATAACAGAGACCCGAGCTTGGACGAAGCGCCGTACTGCAGGAGGCTGGAGGCGAGGTGGCCGGCCATCTTGCGGCTGCGGTAGATGATGCAACGCAGAACGAAGAAGAGGTTTTGGTGCATCGCATTCTGAGCGCCCAGTGCCCCCAGAGCGCGTGTCTGTCCGTCTTTCTTCATAACCGAGTAGCTCCCACCGCTGTTTCGACGACAGCTTCAAGGTGCATGGCTATGGCAACAGTGGCTGCCGTTGCCTCTTCGCGCCTGCTCGTTGCCAAGTCAGGGCCGCGACAAGCCTCGGGTGGCCGCCATGCGTTGCACTTAACGATGCAGAACCAGAAGAACGGAAACTTTCGGTTGAACCAGGCTACGACTGAAGGTGGCCAAGCTTCTCGAGCGTGTGCCGACCCTCCCTTTGCAATGTCGCAGACGCCGGGTTCAAGGCCATGACGTGGCGCAGGGAGCCAGCAGCTTGCGTCAACGCTTCGCTGTTGGGCGTCGGAAAGCTTGCTAAGTGGCCCACGATGCATGCGACTTCAATCTGGAGCTCGACGTGATCTTCGTAGTTGCGGTGGCAGTCGAGCACGAGCGCCGTGATGGTGCTACTGTTGCCGCCCAGCACTTCCTGGATTCAGCGTTGGCCACGCCTTCGACATCCATGTACTACCGTCGCGCGTTCTGTCGGGGTAATCCTCGCCACGATGTGATGCACAAGGCGCAGAAGGTCGAAGGCTATGGGCTCGTCGTGCAAATAGACGCCCAACGCGCGCTCCACGCAGTGCCACGCACCCTGCGCAGCAACCTAATGGCACAGGAAGCGACCGCCGGTGACTGGCAACGCACCTGCAGCGCGTGCGCTGGCGACGCGTGGCAAAGAGTTCGGTAGAGGTGCACGAGCTCCGCGACAACGGGTGCGTGCTTCAAATGCGCGGCAAACAGCGTACGGAACCACGCACCGTCGCCAAAGAAGAGGTCGACATCTGCAACACCAGGTCAATTCCGCATGGAAACGTCGCAAGTACCGGCGTCGCAAACGAGTTCAACAAAGACAACGCCCGCCATGACCACGTCCATCGACGGTACGTGGGTCACGACCGCGGTTAAGACGCAATTTCCTGTCGACTGGAGATACTCCTATGGAACAAAGTCTCAGCAACTCTATCCACGGCGTATCCCACCGCCGTGAACGCTCTTTTGAACCGACGAGCGATGGCCGCAAGGACCCGACACCCGTGCCACTGCGCCAGCGGCTCCTCTTGGTACTGCGAGAGCACCGAGAGCAACAGCGGGACACCGTCAAGCGACCGAAAAAATCGCAGCGTCAGTGGCTCGCTTGCGGTGATGAGAATGTCGATCGTCCAGAGGACTTCAGTGACGACGCGGGAAGTCGCGGGGAAGGCAATCTACGCCCATTCAAGGCCAAGCGCCGAGGCAACGCCGCACCAGTAGCTCGTGCAAGTGGTCGAGCACGCGCAGAGCTTCGAAGCGGAACACGTTTCGCGGTGCCACGGCGAGCGCGCGGACTGCCTGGCAGCCGTAAAACTGCACCTCTTCCTGCGTCGACAGTGCGCGGAGGATTTGGGCAACGACGTCGCAGGCGCCGACCGACCCCAGACTTTTGGCGTGCTGTTCACCTTCTGTGGCGACCATGGCACTTCGCTAACGGGGTAGACGACAGACGCACCTTTAGTATCGACGCTGCGTTGAATGGTGATGAAGGCAGCGACAACGAGTGGCGTATCGTCGGGCGCTGCGCGCATACATTCCACGAGCTGCGCATAGTCGTTGGCGTCGAGGAGAGCGTCGAAGGAGAGGTCGGCCCCTGCGTGACCCGTAGCCTGGCTCGTGTAGCACATGCGCTTTTATTAACGACGCGCCAGTTTCAACATGACCGTCCGCGTGAGCGACAGTAACTTTGGATGCCTTGCCGCTCTGAGGTCTCTCCAACGTAGGCGTTGAATACATAGAGTGCTCAGCCGAGCCACCGCCCGAGCCGCGTACGATCGCCGAGCCAAGCACAATGACGAGCGCAGCTGTAGGCGCTGGAGAGGTGTGGCTCTGCCTCGAATCCGAGGAGTTTCGCTACACCCCGCACTTTGCTGACTTTGGCCCCTTACACCTCGCACAGGAACCTAAAGTTGTCTCCGTCGCCCTTGACTCTGTGGTGCAGGTTGTGCGATTCGTACACCAGCTTCGCGACAGCTCAAGGAGTGCTAGAGTAGTTTGCTACTCCAGGTACGACTTCAATCGGCACCCGAGTGAACTAAAACGTGCAGCCGCCATCCCCACACTCAAGCCAATGCCGTGGCCCTGCTCGTTTTCTACGGTGTTCTCGCTTTGCGCAAGACCCCGACTGAGGCCATGCGCCCTTTCGAAGGCTTACTACTGCCGCCCTTTCGTGACGCCTCTTTGGGCCTCTGCACGGCAGGAATTTCCGTGCTTGATTGCGCCTCGGCCTTGACAAAAGTACAGCTGCGCTGCCCCTAGCCAGAGCAAACCTCGGCCCACTAGGCGGTACACAGTGGTTTTGTCGATGTCGAGACGTATGTGCCGCCGAGGCATGCGATTAAGTGAATTGCGATGGTCCGCAGGTTTGATGCAGCGGCGTACAACCATCTAGCGGCCTCGGGGGACATGCACTGGATTGTACCTCGCAAGCTGCTCGCCTTTCGGTACGGAATGACCACTGGTACTCTTCCTAATGAATGCGGGCGAAGGGGGCCAACTGCCCAGAGCGAACACTTCAGAGGAACGTCGATCACGTGGCGCGTTGAAGAGTACGCCAAGGAGTTCAAGGCGTATAAGGTGCGGTAGCTGCCGCCAGACGTTCACGATCCGCCGCATAGATCGCGACCGTCGGTATGCTGATCGCACGAGTAAGACCAATGCATTGCATCTGGTGCTAGTGCGACTCAACGAGCCATGCTACGATGCGAAGAAGTTCATCGCAATGGGCATTCGGCACGTGCGTCTATCTCTCGTGCGCCAAAACGCGAACGGCAGTAGATCGAACTGCCGTTTCCCGACGGCACCGCTCCCGCAAATGAAATCGTATCAACCTTTCTCACAGTACAAAGCACCATCCTCCTTGACGCAGCGTCCAGACCTGGGTAGGTTTGCGATCGCGCGACTGGCCCGATTGCTGTGCATTGCCAAGGCGGCTTGGGGCGCACAGGCACCTTGATTGCGACATACTTAATCTCCGTACGAGAGCTTTGGTCCTCGCCGCTCAGCGCGCCTAGCGCCATGAATTCACCGCCCAAGAGGCCATTGCGTGGTGCCGCATGTGTCGACCGGGTAGCGTTCTTGGCCTCCAGCATCACTACCTTCGACGAATGGAAAGGCAGCTCTGGGCCATGACGAACACGTCGAGGCCGACTTCTCGGACGCGACACCGATCGTCCAAGCCGAAGAAGACCACTGGCACTTAAGAACCTATCAGCGTCGTCGAGGAAGTGTGTTGAATCCAACTTATTGGGGTTTAAAGTGTAATCTGGGACCGTGTGTTGTGAAGCGACGGCAATATCGACACGTGTAGCCCTGCGTTCAACCCTGTTTCGAGGTCCCTCGCGGATGGTTCTTCCGTATCGCTTCGGGCCTTGGCACCCCCTTGGCGACAAGCATGCGCACGCAGTGCGTGAGTTTGACGCGCTTCATGTGTGCCGCGTTGTCTGCGTGCGACTCGTATTCGCTTGCCTGCACACGAATGAGGCACTCCTTGATGCAGCCTTCCCTGTACCTTTTCAAACATGTCGACTACATCCGATTCGAGGAACTCATGCGCAAAGTACTTTGCCACCTACGCAGACCGAATACACCTGGGGCTGTTTAACATTGCGCCATACCACAGCTCTGAAGTCGGTATAGTTGAGAGTGTCGAAGGGTGCCTCTCTCTTGAGTCTTTGCGTGCACACCTCCATGTCTTTGGTCGCCTGCAGGTTCCAGACGTGCATGGCGATGGAGAGCACGGCTTCGAGCGGCAGCATTGTCCATCTGCACCGCGTTTTAAGCAGACTCCAGTCGATTTGCTACCGTTTGGCTCGGGCTGAAGGACGGCTTGTGGGTCGCGACGACGCAGTACTGCGGGACGTGCCCAGTGGGGCGTCTGTCGGATCGGGCTCAAACTCGTGCAGCATCTCCCGCATGCCGGCCTGGGTGTCGGAGCTGATGACGACGCGGTCGATGTAGTTAGGGACGTCAAGAGGGTCGCGCGCCAGCGGAAAGACGTTGTTGAGCGCCATAATGACAACGTTCTGGCCGAAGAGCAGCGGCTGGTGGTTGTGCGTGGTGAGTGAGCCCGCGAGCGTCTGCAGCGGCACAAGGATGACGAGAAGTGAGAGCAGGCAGTCGGCGAGCCGCGGGCTGTAGCACTTAATGTTGGAAAGGCCAAGCATGTAGCCCATGACGTCGATGCGCGGGTACCTGCCGCGGAAGTCCATGACGCCAAGTAAAAACAGGTAGAGCTGGGCCTTGGCCTCAGACCATGACTGGTACCTAACCTCTGCCTCAACACAGTGGGGTTGCCAGCGCCGCACCGGCGAAGGAAGAAGCGCTCGACGAAGACCGGGAAGCTTTGTCGCGGCACGCGCAGCGTATCCGTTTGCAGTGTGTTGAGCGCGCGGTCGACCCAGATGTCGGTGACAAGACCTAAGACCTGGTCGACATCAAGGCGCTGCAAGGAGCTGTCGGTAACGCCCATGTCTGCGACGCGCTCCAGCCACCGGTCATGCACCGCTGGCAGACTTTGCTGGGCCCAGAACTGGGCGCTGAAGACGACGGGTACGGCAATTGCAGGAATCGGGCAAGGCCCACCGTCTGGGGCAGCAACGAGGCTCTGCAAGTGTCCTGCGTAGCGTCTCCACGGTACGACGTCGAGGTAGTCGATGGTCGTCGTGATTTTGAATCGCAAGAGAGCTAGTGCGGAGTCAGAAACCAAGACGCAGCTTTGCCTTTGTACCAGGCGGTGCTTCTTTGGCGCGGAAACTCATCCCAGCGGGGGCCTCGGGGGCTTTGATCTCCTCGACTTCTTTTCGAATGAGCAAAATGTTTTTCGTTGTGAGCTCATTGATCTTTTCGGTGCACTGCATCACGACCTCGCGCAGCTCAGCGCTCGTGATCTGCTCCTGGACGAGCCGGAGCTCGAATTCGTTGCTACAATGCACTCTTGAGAAGGCGGAAGGTGGGTTGGGTGCACTTGGATAGTCGAGTCTCATCTAGCACCTCGATCGACATCTCCCGCGACATTCGTGAGAGGTGCGCGACGGTCGCCTGCAGTGCGGCAATCTCAGCTTGCTGCGCTGCATTGCGCGCGTCTGCCGCCTCGAGCAGCCCGCGCAACTGGGTGGTCGTTGCGTTGGCATCCACTTGGGCGGCTCGTAGGGCGGCTGAATCCATGGTTTTGACGATTTCGGCTTTAAACTTTGCCCGCCACGAAGCATTCTCGCGCTCGAGCTACATGCTTTGAGCATGTGCTTGACGGTAGACGTTACCTTGCGGATGTACTCTTCCATCTTGCGCCGGTGCGTGCTTGCGTGCACCTCGCGAGCCAAGAGGTGATCGATACGCAAGGATGTCTCATGCGGGATCACACTCTCCGTCGTTTCAAATGTCATGGGACTAGCACAGCTTTGGACTAGGAACACGTTTAGTTGCCTCGAGTGCCCCTCCGTCACGTACGAGTGATGGGCAGGCTCGGCATGCTGCAGCTCAAGCGGCGTCGCAGCAGCTTGCCCCTCGGTGGCGACGCTGGCGCCTTGGGGGGACTCTTTTCGCCTGTACGCTTGGCCGGGGGGCATACGAGGCGCGTTCTACATAGATCATGCCGTCATGCCCATGAGGCGCCCGCACCGCGTTGGATGCAGAGAGCTGCGAGCCTGGAGGCGCTTGAAGGCGATTTCCTTAGTTAACTGCTTGCTCTTATGGCGGACAACGTCGTCGAAGTACTCCTGCGCAGCATGCAGCTGCTAGAAACACCTAGTAGGCACCAACCTGCTCGCTGGCCGTGAGCGCGAGGTCGATCTCGGCGCGCAGCTTGTCAAGCGCAGCATGAGCGGGTGTCGCCATGGCGCCAGGCAGTGTAACGGGACGACTAGAAAGACGGCGCTGACGGTTTCGCGACGGAGCCAGCTGGCGCGTCGACGACTGGCGCCGCCGAGGCGAGGACGTTGCCGTTTCCAAAGCGACGGGTCGCCATCTTGCCGCGGCAGGCTTCTGGCGAGCAGCTGGTCGTAACGCCGGCGGCGGCCGCCACCTGGCGCCCTGGGCGGTCCACCAGCGAGGTCATTTCCCAACGCACGACCGATGGATCCGACCTTCCAACTCACGGAGGCGATGCTTACGTCGCTTCCGCCCTTCGAAGAGGACCTCTGGAACGTCGAAAACATCCTGGGCAGCGAGGCCAACATGCTCGAGTTGGAAAAGGACCTGCAGTTCCTTGACGCCACCTTGGCCCCGGCGCCAGTTGCGGCGCCGTTTGCTGGGCTGCACGTACAGACCGACAACCTTAACTACCTCCCAGACGCCATTATGAACCAAGTTTTTGCGGTTGAACCGTGCTACTCGCCCGAGCCCAAGCCGCGGTACAGTGTGGAGGCTGTCGACGGTGCTATCTCGTTGTAGGAACTCGTTGGATCTGCTGACACTTGAGCCACTGCCGCTGGACCCGATGGCATTCACGCCACCGCCCGCCAAGCGCAAAAGCATCGTCAAGATCAACCCAGCGCCAGTCAAAATCGAGGCGCCACTGTCTCCCAAGCCAGCGCTGTCGCCCAAGAAATGCAAGCAGTGCATCACGCCCGGCTGCACCCGCCGGGCGCAGTCCAACAATCGGTGCAAGTCTCACGGCGGCGGCGCGCGCTGCACAGTGCCCAATTGCGGCAAGAGCTCGCAGGGCGGCGGGTTGTGTCGCGCGCACGGCGGTGGCAAAAAATGCAAGGCCCCTGGTTGCACCAAGGGCACTCAGCGGCTCGGCCTCTGCTACCTCCACGGCGGCATCCGCCGCTGCACGAGCCCTGGCTGCGAGAAGAAAGATCGCGGCAACGGCTTCTGCATTGCGCACGGCGGCGGCCGCAAGTGCTCCACGCCGCGCTGCACGAGGCCGGCGCGACGCGGCGATTCGTGCCAGGTCCACGAAGAGCAGAAAGCGCAGCAAACGGGTCTGCTCCTGACCCTACAGAGCAACGCGCTCCACCCGGACCCGATCGCATTCATGGGCCGCGCGATTTTGCAGAGCCCGCACTGAATCTAGTCCCATTTCTATTATTGCTATAAACACACTGATCCTTCAAGGCTTCTGAAGGAGGACAGTGTAACCGGGGAGCCTCGGGCACTCGTAAGGAGCGGCGCCGGCCCGTGCGATGGATAGCTTGAGAGAGGATCAAGGGGCGCTCAGAATAATGGAATTTGCATTTCACTGGACTAACTTCATTCCTGACGTGCAGGAGGACACTACAGCTGCTTCTACGCTACTGCGATCGTAGCCAGAGCAGGTCGGGACGACGCTCAATGGCTCTTCTTGCGCTTGAAGGCGTTGACGAGCCACTTGGGCCAGAATGTCTTTTTCGCATCTTCATGCTTGGGGCTCGCGGGCCGAGGGCTCATGGGAATGTCGGCCGTTGCCACGGACGACGGCGAACCGAACACGAGGTCCATCGGCGGAACGACCGTCGGCACAAAGTCGCACGGCGACGACGGCAGGTACGTCGAATCGGAGGCATACGATGCCTCGAGGTTGCGACCGCTGCTTGCGCTGCCCGCGAGAAAGTCGTCCAGTGACAGCTGGCGCACCACCTTGGGCTCGCTGTCGGCGTCCGAGCGCGTAGACGCCGTGCGCTTGGGGTCCCAGAGGGCGCCGGTGCCGCGCGCGCTCGTTGGCGGCGTTAAGCTACCCTCGTTCGGGTTGGGCTCGTCGAACGCCGGTGCGTGCACCGAGCGCGACGAAGTGGTGCCGACAATTGGTGCCAACGCCACGCTAGACTCGCCAGCTTGCACCCAGAGTTTGGGGGCGACTGCTACGGGCTCCACAGGTGGCTCTGGCTCGGCCACCACGGCGCGAGACGGCACCCAGAGCCCCGACGCACGTGAAGCGCGGTCGCCTTGCGGGCTCTTAGCAGCGACGCGCGGGTACGTCTGCGTCTCGTCGTAGAGTGGCACAGAAGGGGACAGTGGCGTGGCGACGCTTGGCAGCGGCGCGGCGTCGACTCTCGTGCCACCCGTCTGGACCCACAGCTTGGAGGTGGCAGACGGCGCAATTACCACGTCAACGATGTCTTCGTCGTCGTCACTGTAGTCAGTGTCGTCGACAAAGCCCACGATGACGTAGTCGAGCTCGATAGTGGCAACGCCACCGGCATCGCTGGGGGCAATGAACACGACGTCCTTGAGCACGTCGTTGAGATCCGGCACAGGGCCCTTGAGGGTGATCTGCTGCGTCGGGACCTCGGCGTCGCAGTCAATGAACTCGACGTCGACGTTTCCCGAAGCTACGGACAGGAGGCCAGTCGACGTAGCGAGCGCCAGCTCCAGAATGCAGTCGGCGTCCAACCGCAGGGGCGCGATCGGCACGTGCTGCCACTCGCCGTCCCACATGACAAAGCAAGAGTCAGGCGTCGGCGGGAAGTGCAGCGTGTACGTCGCGGCAGGCACGCTCGGCTCGTACACCGACACAGGAATAGTTGTCCAACCGTCGTCCACGGACGCGACTTCGTCGTCGATGACTTCGACGTCCATTTCGATCTTTGCCACGCCGCTGGCCGCGCCAGGGACGTGAAAGGTCAGGTCGTCCAGGACGAGGGCGAGGTCCGACACAGTACCCCGGAGCACAAGGACGTGTTCGGGGGAGCCGTTGCTGCCCGTGATGAACTCGATGTAAGGGTTCAGCGTCGACAGGCTCAGCGTGCCATCGACCGTCACAAGCGTCACCTCAACAATGGCGTCATCGCCGTGACGAAGCACAAAGGGCAGCCCGTTCCACGAGCCGTGCCACATCGACGCCGCAGGAACAGAAGCCGCAGCAGGGTAATATAGCGTGTACGTCTTGGCAGTCAGGCTGGCAGTAGCGCCACTCGGCTTGAGGACGTTAAGGACAGAGAGCGGAGTCACTACGGCAGCAGGTACACGAGTCGGCGATGCGACCTT
>JNBR01000572.1:0-13445 GCA_002081595.1 Achlya hypogyna
TCGACGGGCAGTCGTATGAAGCCCAAGTGCGCAGGCGTACGGACGATGGCCATGCCTTCGAGTATGAATTGGTGCAGGCCTGAGCTACATAGCTACTGAGTTCGCAGCTGCAGAGTTTTGGCCCACAAGATCAGTCCGTCAGTCCGTAATCGGAGCGACAATTGCACTCACTGCATTTTGGTGATGATTTTATTGTTGCGCACCGTTGCCAGCCGCACACGCTGCATGGACTGAATTCCCTTACTTGGAACAGCCCCCAAGTCGCGTAGTCACGGCTGAGCTTATGAGTTGCTTCGTTCACTGGTTTGATATTGCTTCAGTCATGACCTTAAATGACGTCGAGCAGAGGCACATAAGCATAGCACCTTGACAAAGCTGGTACGGCACACTACTTGTCGCGTCGCGCGCTTGGCGCTGCAGGATGTCGCCCGTTGGCATTGTTTGCTGCTTGGTTGACTTGCATCGGCTTAGCTTTTTCGCCGAGGGAACGATCATGTTGAAAGTCAAGTATTAACTGGATGGAGTTTCAGGGTTGTTAGGATCTCCGATGTTTCATTGCCACCGTTCTGTCTGTGGCCCGGTTAGCACGGAGCCCGTCACCGTCATCCTCGTCCCAAAGCGGCCATCGGCTACCTGAGATTCGATTAAACCTGTGGTCGAACTTGCGTGGCCTTTGTGGTGGGTGCACGTTCTACTGGCACCAAGATAGGAATCATTTCGACCTCTTTGACAGAGGCATTAAAAGCCGTAGTGCAAAGGCAGCGGAGGGTTGCCTTGGTGTAATTTCGATTCAATGCAGGCGCTGGAGAATAGGAACATAATGTGGCTTCAAACATAGCTGCCGAAGTGGGTTTTAGAGGGCTACTGCGACTCACGTGTTGAGCTCCGTGCAACGGCAGCAGCGGTGTACCGCTGCCGAGGTCTGTGGACATGTCGAGTGTGAGACTCAAAACGACTCCAACGGCTCCACGTTCCTCCGACGGCTTTCGTGTAAAACATGAAGATTCGACAATCCACATAAGCTTGATGTATTCAAAGTTAAATCGCATGCATGAGTGAATAACTTGGTTATCAAAGACAGAGCTCTGGAACCCAACGACATCAATATCGAGGTGTAAGCTGTCAAGGTAGCTTCGCGTTCGATGGGTACTACATTGGAATTGAATGGTTTTGCCGGCTCGAACAACACAAGCATCAAACGTTCGTCACTCGGCAGCGCTTGGCTCATCGGTGCCACCAGCTAATGTGGCTTTGGCCAGTTCCACTGCTTCACTGAGCTGCTCGAACTTCTGCACGGCATATCCACTGCTCTTGTACAACGTAATGCCAGTCTGGGAACTCCAGGTGTTGCCAGAGCGAAAAAACGGTGTCGGCGCCTCGAGGTACTGAGCTAGGTGAGGGCAAGCTATGTCGATTGACGAAAGCTGCAGGCAGCCGCGTGTGGGGTCGAGAGCAAATGCCGCGACGCGTGCGCACGGAGGGCAGTCGCATGAAAGCGCGACATCTGGGTGAACCCAGTTCACGGGCACAGGGCACTCGAGTTCCGCGACCACCATAGGCAACAGCCGCTCGAGCATTGGTCGGAGAACCTCGCGCACATCCGGCATGGTAGCAACGACCGTCGTGAGCATTCGAAACACCGAGCGCCGAGTCTCATGCGAGCTGGCACCCCACAGAGAGTCGACCACCCGTCCACGCCGCGTCCTTGCGCGATTACACGATTCAGCGATTGCTGCGAGCGATTCGAGAGATGGCGGTGGTCCGATCTTGAGTAAGAGCTCTAAGTAAACTCGAAGCGCCCGAGTACCGCGCCAAACGCTGTTTGCCGCTTGAACGGCGGCGCCACTCGCCACCCGCATCCAAATTGTGTTGACAACGCTCGGCTCCATGGGATGGGGTACCAGGTCGACAAGGTTGCGGAAGATTGTGTGGATGTTTGTGCACACGGGGGTACAAGTTTCCAAGCGTTGGAGAACCGACGAAAAGGCGTCAGTCGAACACGCGAGCGCCAGCAACGCCACGCATGTCCGGGTGTCGGCACGCCGGTAACATTGAATCAATGTGGAATACTGAGCCACGAGCGATGCAACTTTCGTTGCCGGCAAGGTTTCTCGTAGGTGCCACAACGGCCATGCTAGCTCCGGGGCGTGTACCATTAAATCCCACAACGATGATGGACGCTCAAAGTCGAGGATGACGCGCTCCACAGCAATAGGCAGCATACCAGGGACAGATGCGCCAAAGAAGAGACCTACGTCCAGTGGCGTCGAGTCCAGCCAGGCCTCGATGCGCATCACGTTGGTCACGACCAACACGCCATCATCGGAACCAAAGATGTCCCGTGCAAGTCGTTCCAAGCACCACAGTAGCTTGCGGTAGCAAGGCAGAACGAGTCGCACAATGTGTGGAACATCAAGAGGAATGAATGACACGATAAGGGCGCTGGCAGCGACAACGTGATGTGTCGTATTGTGGAGAAGGCGGCATAATGGCGCAATGAACTGCTTCAGCCCGAACCGCTGGATCGCAGTTTGCAGGGCCAATGCCACGCGAGGCACTTCACTCCGTTGCAGCTGCATGCGGCAGGCAATGTACGATTCCAGAACTGGCATGCTGTCGACGTTCACAAGCCATGCGATAAACTCTGAATGATCGGGGGCGTCCGCTCGCTCGTGTAGCTTGGTCACGGAAATGCGCCCGACCATATCCACGACAGCTCTCGCGAGCTCAGCCGCTGATCCGTACCCCAGATTTTCTGCTGTTGACGTCCCGGCCGCTGCATCGATCAGTGCCATGGACTCGCGGAAGCTGAAGAGGCGAACACGATGGCGACGAAGCCAAAACACCACGAATTGCCGAACTGGTGGGTCAATATGAGCGACGGTGCAGAAAGCGCTGATGGGCTTGTGTCGAAGAGCCTCTTGTACAGCGACCGGAACTGCATTTGTGAAGAAGCGCGCGTTGCCAATGCGACCGTCCGCGTCGATGTCGACGAGGGCGATGTCCATGCACTTCGACCGGGCTATTGCTTGTACTAAGCGGGCATCGCGCTGCTGCAGCGAGATGAAGTCGAGTTCGGTACTGTCGTGGCCAACGGGAACTCCCCAGACTGCTTGATCAAGGTCGGCCGCGTAAGTGACCGTCGAAAGGGCTTGTTTAAGCTCCTTTGTCGATGGAAGTAAGTGTAGGTCTACCACTGGGTCGTTGTACACAGCGTAGTAGACAAGGATAGTGCTGGAGGATGCCAAGCCAGCAGGCATAGCGACAGCGTGGCAATCACGCGTAAACGCCACGAATACACCACTACTGAAATCACTGCTCGCAATCACACTTCGATGTACTCCGCTCGACAAGGCAAGCCGGGTGTTCGAGCCTTGGATCACAGCTACAGCAGCAAAGGCGCCTAGTGGCCATGAAGCGACTGGGGCAATGGTCACAGTTGAGTCTTGGCTTGTCACTGAGTGGCTCGGTTGTATTGTGAACCTGCCATCAGGCGTCAGCTTGTACTGCACCAAGTTTGCCAGCGCGTTTAAAGAGGCTGAATCCAGCTGAACGGAGTCGAAGGGCATTGTTGGGTCGTCGAAGGTGTCGCCGCTCATCGCATCACGATTGACGCAAAAGCTGCCAACCCTCCATGGTGGAGACTGAAACTGGGCGAGGAATGTCGCCATTTTGCTCATTTTGAAAGTCACGAAAATCCATATGCTTGCTGCCTCCGGATACCAGTACAGTGTATAAAATCTATAGAAGTTGTTACTAAACTTGGTGCTATCCTGTCCAGAGTTTCCTCTTCCTTGACTCAAAAGTGCTTCGGCAATCGGTGAAGAGTCGCTGGAACCATGGAGCTAAGCCAGGAGGTACTTGGCGCCGCGCCATAATACGGCATTTGATGGCAGAGCTGCTATGAGCGCGTGAGGTCCATAGATCGTACGTGTTACAATGTGACCCAATATAGGAGTTGTCCAAGATTTTTCACGTCGACAGCAACCTTTTGTTCTAATCCACACCAGCAGTCCTGCATATCACCACTGCTCGCTTAGCTATTCCAGCGCCGCATTGTACCGATTTTGTGTGCAGTTAATTGCGCTCTTTAGTGCAATGCATTTGTAGTATTAGAGGTTTCGTTCGGTTTGCACCGACCGGGCTGTTGTGGAATTGAGCATAGCTGGCTTCAGATGTCGTGATGTCTTTCGAGCAAGCACAAATATTTGCGATCATTTGCGAGACATCAGCCCAGCCTGCAAGTGTTCCAACTTGTATGGGTCCACGAGCTTCCTCGTAGCAACACTTTGAAGAAATCTATGTATGCCGACGTCGACGACATTTACTTTGTGCTGGACTGCGCCATTGTTGGTTGGGGGACGCCTTGTACGTGAGCACATAACTTGCACCGTGTGCCTTCTCGAGTCGTAAAGCAAGCCCATGACTACACCCCAAGCAACGACAGCGTCAACGACGGTGCAACAACCGAAAACGACTTTATAGATTACATATAATTGTGTAATCAATCGTCCGACGTGGTATGACAGTACACATCTGCAAGTGTACTTCTCCCAATTGCATGTTTTGTGTTTAGAATTGCTATTTGTCCAAGTTTTGTCAGCTAATTTCACTCAATTTATATCGCAATTATTTATTGCTTTGCCAAGCTAACTCGAAAGGTAATCCTGAGCCTAGCACACGTCCACAACGCCAACGCGATACCTTTACACCGCCTGTATACCATATCCAGAGGCCTCGTCGGTGATCCTGAGGCCTCGTGGGTGCGGCTCTTTTTAAAATGACCAACTAAAATACGTGAAAATAGCTGCAGGCGAATCGAGACCGTACTTAAACGAGCGAATGCACAAGCGCACCTTGGCGAGTCGCGCCGCTCGACGCATTTCCGCCGGCGGTGAAACACCGAACAATTGAAAAATTATCAGTGGCTCTGCGGCCATGGCAACGACGGAGAAGGACGCGGAGCTCTCAATGGACGGCGACGACATGGAAGAAGACATGGAGGACATGTATGGCTCGGAAGTATCGTCGAACTCGGACTCGGACGCACCGCTCAAGCCTGCGGGGTCGGCAAGGTCAGCCAAGGCTGCGAGCAGTGACAAGACCAAGGCGAGCAAGGTCCCGGTGGACTCGACCGTCACGGCCAACATACCCGCTACGGACGACGAAGCTTCCGAAGACAATGACCATGAGATTGCACCGTGGGAACAGATCGACTTGAAGCCTGCCATGGATATGGTATCTTTCTCCGTGTCGCCTACCTGCGCTCACAAAGCCACTAGATCCGCAAGCTAACAGACACGAGTCTCGATGCGGCGCGCGACTTTAACGCGAGCATGGTCACCAACACAAACCAGCTCGTTGTCGGATGCGACAGCATTTTACTCGAGATCAAGCACATCTCCGACATCCGGGAGACGATGAAGCGGCAGGCAAAGACAGCTGCCACTACAGCTCCTGGTGCGGGTGTTGCGTGTGCTTGCGGAACGTCTATGATGCCGCTTGCGGCGTTCCCGAACATGGGAACTGCAGCGCCGGCACCCGCAGCAGCCCCAGAGCCCGTAGTTCTCGACAAACCCACTGAAGACCAAACTGACCGTGTCTTGTACAAAATCGAAGCGGCAATGGAAAAGTTCCGCGAGTTGGCCGAGCGCATCCAGTCGCTAAGCATGCAGCACGAGGCCACCCTCATGACAAAGCTGGCCATTCCCAAGACTGCAGTCCAGACGATGGTATCGTCTATCCACGCCGCGGCCGCTGCGGCTACCTCTGCGGCCATCGCCCAGGAACGCGCCCGCGGCACTGGTGCACCGTACACGCTGAGCAGCCAGCAGCGCACCAAGCTGCAGGTGTGGTACTATACGTATCCTCGACCGCTGGCCGACGAATTGGAGCTCATGGCCACCCTCCTGTCGCTTCCACAGTACCACGGCCCTCAAGTTCAAGCCGCGCACGTCCGCGACTGGTTCAAACGACGGCGCTTCCGTGAGCGTATGCGCCACGTCATGGAGGCGTTGGAGAGCGGTTCGCTGTCGCTGCAGGACGCCGAGGCTCAAGTGCACGCCAAGATCGAACTACGAATTCACTCGTTGCGCGAGGCTGTGAGTCCCGACGAGTTGGTAAGCACGTCCTGAGGTTGCCGAGTGTCCTGAACTTGCATCGGTTTAGGTGCGGGAGCTGGAAGCAGCACAGGCGGCCTCGGCCACGTTTGCCACCGTGGCGAGCTCTTTTGGTCACAAGCGCAACTTGAACCAGTTCTTGTCGGTGGCGCAACAGATTGCGACACCAACGATGGCGGTTCCAGGCGACGGGCCGCCAGCAGCCAAGAAACCTCGCGTCGGCATACTCGGCGACCCGATGGAGGTAGAAGAAGCGATTGTCGTCAAGGTGGCGAGTCGCGTCGAAGTGCTTGCGATCCAGAATCGACTTCAGACGCTGCTGCAGCTGCCCAAAACGACGTCCAACACGAACGGAATCCAGCAAGCCATGGACTTGCTTCGATCGATGGACATCTCGAACGACGTGCGGCAGTCGACCAACCTCGTCGCCGACCTCAAGACAGTGCTCAAGATCTACAAGAAGCCGTCGCTTCTGCGGCGCACGACGGAAGCGCTCATGGAAACGCTTGGCCAAACCGTCGACACGAAGAAGAAAAAGAAGGGCCCGGCGAGCAAAGCAGACGCCGGTGCCGACGATGACGGTGACGCCCACGACAGTAAGTCGGACGACGGCCAGGCCGACTACCCGGCGCCGCTGCCCCCAGCTGTAGACGATGATAGCGACGATGATCAGCCAATTTTGCCCAAAGCGGCGGCGTCGGCAGCGAGTCGTCGGAAAAAGACGGGAGCGAAGCTCCATCGGCCGATGAAGTTCTCGATGAAGCAAGTCGAGGCACTCGAGGCATGGTTCCAAAAGACCTTCAAGCCGTCAGTGGCCGAGATGGATGCGTACTTGAACCGCCTGAACACACCACCGCTGCGGGATGCCCATCAGACCGTCGACGTCAATATGACGCAGTTGCGTCGGTGGTTTAATAAGCGGCGGTGTCTCCGGCGGCCGCCCTTCGCCCTCATGACTAAAGGCGACGAGAAGGATCCAACGAGCAGCCAAAGCCACGACGAAGAGGATGAGGACGATGAGGACGACGACGAAGACATGGCGAGCGAAGAAGACGCGCGCGCACCGCCGTCGCCGTCACCACCGCCTCCACCGCCAGCCCCGCCCGTTATCACGACGATCCCGCTGCCCGGCGCCGACTCGGACTCGAGCTCCGACAGCAACGACAGCGACGACGACGACGAGGATTCGTCGAGCGACTCGTAAGGGGACGTCTGTCGCGCCTTGTGAATACCATGCCCTACGTTGCTCCTTGTTGCTGTGTGTTGTGGCCATCGGTGGCACCATCGTCATCTGCTGTCGTCGGTGCCGTCGCCGACGATGTTGAAGTTGGCACAACCTCTGATATTTGATATCTTATAGCCAGAAGGAATAATTTGTCTGGAGGTCTGTTGCCAACAATGTTGTACGAAAACGAATATTCTATATATTCGTTTTCACGGGTATTAAGTTTTGGCAGGGGAGCCAGGGTTCTGCC
Organism: Achlya hypogyna; assembly: GCA_002081595.1. Classification (NCBI taxonomy): domain Eukaryota; phylum Oomycota; class Saprolegniomycetes; order Saprolegniales; family Achlyaceae; genus Achlya; species Achlya hypogyna. Next base: position 7,595 of record JNBR01000572.1, read on the forward strand.
ACCGAGTCATTTTGGAACGATGCAGATGCGCAAGCTGGGGTCGGCGGGCCTTGAAGTTGGTGCCTTTGCAATGGCCAGTGGGCTAATGACGCGGTGTAGGTGTCGGTCATGGGGCTGGGTGCCATGGGTATGACGGGGTTCTATGGCGACGTTGATCACGAGGCTGCGGAGGAGTCCAACCTCGCTACATTTGGCATGGCTCTCGAGCTCGGAATCAACTTCATCGACACCGCCTGGTACTATCAGTCGTATGGCCCTGACGGCAAGACAACCGCCACCAACGAGGCGCTGGTTGGCAAGGCGCTCAAGCGTTTTGGCCGCGACAAGTTTGTTGTCGCGACCAAGTTTGGCCCAGGAGTCACAGCCGATGGCAAGCCCTTCATCAGCGGCAAGCCTGCGCACATCCGTGAACAGCTCGCTCAATCGCTCGAGCGATTGGGCATTGAGTATGTTGATTTGTACTACATGCACCGGATGGACCCATCGACACCCATTGAAGAGACTGTCGCTTGCCTCAAAGAGCTCATTCACGAAGGAAAGATCAAGTACATCGGTCTGTCCGAGTGCACGGGGGCAGAGCTGCGTCGCGCACATGCCGTGCACCCGATATCGGCGATAGAAATGGAGTGGTCGCTCGCGACGCGAGACCTTGAAGACTCTGTGGTCCCGACAGCGCGGGAGCTCGGCGTTGGTATCGTCGCGTACTCACCGCTTGCGCGTGGACTTCTCACTGGGGCCATCACCTCGACACAGCAACTTGGTGCAAACGACTGGCGCAAGGGCAACCCGCGGTTTTCAGAGCAAAACCTCCGTCGCAACCTCGCTACCAACTTCTTCGCGCTGGCCAAGACCAAGGGCGTGACTCCGGCGCAGCTGGCCCTTGCCTGGCTCCTCCATCGTGGCGACGACGTCGTGCCCATTCCCGGCTCGGACAACCCTTCTCGACTGGCCGAGAATGCCGGCGCCGTTCGCATTCAGCTCTCATCGGCTGAGCTGCGTGAAATTGAGGTGTCGATGCCCACGATTGTCGGTGCCCGGTGCGACGCTGGCGGCATGAGCGTCGCGTTCAATGCCCGGGAAATGTAGCTGCATGTTCTACAAAATGCGCAGGGATAAGCCAGGAATACTGTCTGTGAACAGTCGGCGGCGATTTGCTTGCCTGCCATTGCTGGCAACGCTTAACCGCCTTCGCTGGCGCACATGGGGCCTGTTGATTGCAGTCCGACCAGTCGCAAGTAGCTACACAGGACGAGATGGCATGTTCGTCGAATGACAGTGTTGCGATGAGATTGTCGACGGTATCTCGAAACAGAACCCGTTGGTCGATCCTGTGTGTGGATGGAGAGGTTCACAAGCGTGTCGGCAGAATCGGGGACACGTATGGGAGGGCGGCTCGCCTCATGGAGGACGCACTCCCGCGCATCCTCCCACGAAGCTCCGACCATGCTACTGGTGGGCAACAGGAATTCACTCAATTATGTCATATCACTCGTTCCTCTTTTGTGCTCCGTAGTGAAGGTATCGTCGGGGTATCCATCCAAGTAGCCGAGTGCTTTGCCGCCCACCGTGAAATCAGAGGCCCAAACAGCATGATCAGAGCGCGCGTGTGGCCCTCGACGCTCCGTTCGCTTCGTGTCCACGATGCGCATCCTCCTATGGGACCGGGCGGTCTGTTTCGCGTCGATCTGGCCCAGGAAGGGTACTCGACGCCTTCCATATCGCACATGCACCGCAAGGATGGCAACTCACCGATGTCGAACACGTTGCTTCAGAAACCGACCCATGAACGGGCTTGTCGCCGTAGGTCGCCGATCGCTGCGAATGCTGCCATCGTGTGCGGCATCCAGCTACGCAGTCGCCACGGATGCAAGCGGTGGGAGGCTGCGCGGCAGCGACGTGGGAACGTACGTCGCCGGCGACCGGCGGCCGCGGGTGTTTCGGACGAGATGCGAAAATCGATATTCGCGATCTTCCATCAAGAAAATGCACCAATGGCATCGCAGCATTGCCTTTCGAAAATCACGAGCGAGCCAATCAAGTCATGGGGATGGCGGAGCGGCAGCGCTCAGAAATCAATTCGCCGCCGCTGGTGTACATGTTCCCGTTCTTCCAAGGCGTCGTTGACGCCGCGTGCCCCTCGAGTGTGTTGCGCCGAGAGCTGGCCTTACTGCATGCGTCCCTGCACGCCAAGACTGCCGAATGCGCGGCACTGACGTCGCAGGTGGCGTCGCTCCAGGTGGCTCTTAGTCGCCGCAATGATGAGTACGAAGAGGTTGTTGCCGCGCTTGGCCAAGCGCAGCGGGTCATTCGAGTATTTCGCACAGAGACGGACGCCTACCTGGACGCGGTCGAGTCGAGCCGACGAGCGATTAAGCGCCTTGAAGCCGACTTGCAGGTCCAGCATGCGCTCAACTTGGAGGCCAAGATCTCGCGTATGTCACTCGAGCTGCAAATGATTCGCCACCGCAACGAGACAGACGAGGTCATTCATGGCCTGGAAGCCCAGCTACGCATGGCTCACGACCAGGTCAATATGTGCGAACGTCGTGAAGCGCATGCCGAGGAAGTTGAAGCTGACGCGTTGCACGCCCGCGTGTTGCGGTATCTCAACGATGCGCCCCGAAGCAGCTGGACAAGCACGGTCAACACTGACGAAGATATCATGAGCGACGACGATGAAGATGACGATAGCGACGATGAAGCGACGGAGGTGCTTCCCATCGTGGTTCGACCTCGGTCGGCATCTGCCTGCGAACCATCTCGGCAGCGGTCTTCAAGTATGAAAAAACTCCTTGCCTCGCTCCGCCATAGTAGCCCATCAACGCGGCATCAGCTCTCTCAGGCATTTTACCGCCGCTTTAAGATGACTCGCGCTGCCAAGTGCAATATCCACGTGCGAATCTTCGAGAAGAACGGCGTGTCGCGCTGGCGGCTCTCGCATGCCATGACCCCTTGCACCCGCGCCCAAATTGTGTAGTCGATGTGTCAGAATCTTATATGTTTTAACGCGAAAGTAGCGTGTTGGAGTCTCTCTGTGTAGACGCCGTCGATAGTTGGCTTAGAGCTGCGGTACGATTCACTTCGAAGAACGGAGCTTCGGCCGTCGTGGTTTCATCGATTCGGCTGGAAGGCAATGAGGTGCGGGACAATGCCCACAGCTCGTCGCTGTTCAGTTGATGGCACGGACAGCGTTTGGCTCCGGCGCATGACAACCATATGGAAATTTATCCTTCGAATGATTTCAAGTTGATATTTTCTGAAATTGCTCAAAATTCCACAAAAATTATGTTAAAATTTGACAAGCGTCGAGGTTGATTTCTCATTAATCAAAGCGAAATGTCGACTCTGTCGTGCAAAATCAGACGATTTTGATGTTGTCGATCAAGATCAAATCATTATCAGCTTTGCATACTGTGATCATGCATCGAAATCAACTGCGTATGACGCTCGTGGGCACTCCCGACAAAGGTCCATTGCTGTGCTGGGCACTTGAATTGTCGAAGTTCTGGTTAGATATCGTGGTGATGCATTAAAGAGGTTTGAGAAGGCATCGAAGTCTCTTTCTACGTTTGGTCACGCCAAATGATACTTGCAGGCGCGATACACGTGACGCCAGGAATCGCTTGTTCGACGAACGCACTCTTGAAATAATTTGTGCCTTTCATCGCGCGCTTCAGCATCACGAAGGCGCGATTGCAATACAAGCATTGGTGTCGTTCGGAGCCCTGCCAGTGGAAACTTGTATGCAGCCTTGACACCAAAACCCAAAACCATTGTGAGCTCTACCATGAGACGCCCCGAGCTGGTCACGGCCACGTTGACCGCTGCTTTGCTTGCTACGTCTCGATGAGTTAGTGCCACCTACAAGAATATCCAATGACTGTAGATAAGACGCCAAGGCACCTCGAAGGCTGTTGCGACGGCAGTTGGAGGCAGTGTGACTTCCGAGCAACTGTACAACGCTACGTTTGTAACCACAGTGTACCTAAACAAGGGGTTCAGAAAGCACTGGAGAAGGACGTGCCACCATTGCTGCTTCGTCGTCGCACACTCGAAGTGAAGACTAAATGCCCGGTCATTTGTCTTGACGTCCACGTGATAAGGCATATTGTTAAAATGCACGTTACGGGCGTAGATGAGAGTCGTAGCGAGATCCGTCTTTGGCCAGATATTGTGCACCGCTAGTAAAAGCGCAATGAGCATGACCGCCAATGCGAGCTCATCCCAGTGCTTGCGCGGTGGGGGAAATGCGAACGACATGGACTTTTGAAAAGTGCGGCTGAGCAACCACAGCGCGCTCGCCACGTCTCAGAATCAACGGTCAAACCCCGTTGGACATGACTGAAGTATAGTCACTGGAGGTTCTGACTGCAGTCTCGAGAGAGAAAAGGGAGCAGCAAATTGATGACCTGTCAATGGAGCTAACGCTTTCGATGGCCGCTAGCTCCACCAGTCAACATCTTAGCTTCTAGCCGGCAATATGGATAATGCTCTACTTTAAATGTAAATTAAATTGGCCCCTCCATGCAATTTGCTGTGATGCTGCATAACCTCGGCGGAACGCCCTTTATTTCGAAACAGCGCGAGTTCAATTTTGTCGCAGTGCAATATCCTCGCTGGCAGCGCTCGGTCGCTACACTTACCTGGCAATGACCATGTCTGACAGTCCCCCATCACAGAGCTCCTTCATACGCAGAAACTTACAACTTCCCGTCTCCATGGGATCGCCATACAGCCCGCCAGGACTGACATACGCGTCCTCTTCCTTCGTACCTACTAGTCCTCCGCAAAACCACACTTTTGGCGCTTCGGACTCCTCTGCGCGGCGCTCTTCTCGTCTTGTGTTTCTTTATTCTCAGTTTGGATAGCATCCATAGTTCCTAAATTTTAGGGTTTGCGATTTATTCATGTGTCGTGCCGACGCGTTCACAAGCGTCGCGGTAGACCGAGTTGGGGAAATAACCGGGAATTGAGAAATGATTATAGATCTCTACTTCCTACTCCTTCAGTGTTCTACCAGTGTGAGCGAACCGACTCGCGCGCTGTCTTTGATCTTTGCCCTGTTCGGGTATTACGGCGGTGGCCGCGCTGCGAGGGCCTTGGAGCCGCCGGATAGATAAGGGTCGCTTGTGTGCCGTCTTGGTGCCTTCTTTGAGTGTTGCCTTGGTGTGTGACGCTGGGTTGGCTCGCCGCTTGCGCCCTTCGAGCGCGTCTTACGCTGTTCCGACGTTACCTACTCCGTCGTCGCTGCTCCGGGGCCCGGGATGGATTGACATGCTCAAGAATGATGGTCGTCGGCAGTCGTCCCGTCGTGCGCGCTGGCGCGTGGGTGGATTAGCGGTCACGACACATGTAGTATTTTTTTTTCTCCACTTTGCGATCATATATCGATCAAGTAATTTTCATCATGTTTATTGAAGTCAAACTTGTTTAAGACGACTTGCTCATTGATTGTAGGTTTGCATTTCGGCCTATTAACCTTGCCGGCCCTGGAACGTGGCGCTCAGCTCAGAGGGGGCGTACCGAGCGCCAGCTTGCTCGGGGATCGACTTTTCAATCGCAATAATTTCATCCTTCGTCAGCACGACCGATGCTGCGCCAGCGTTTTCAATTAGCCGCGCCTCGCTCTTGGTACCGGGAATCGGCACGACGTCTTCTCCTTGGTGAAGGACCCAAGACAGCGCCAGCTGCGCCGGCGTCACGCCCTTGGCTTTGGCCAAGGCAAAAAAGTTCGTAGCGATGTTTTGGGCCAGATTTTCCTCGACAAAACGCGGGTTGTTCTTACGCCAGTCGTTGGCCGCAAGCTCGTTCGTTGAAGCGATGGCGCCCGTGAGCAGCCCGCGACCGAGCG
>JNBR01000047.1:0-16738 GCA_002081595.1 Achlya hypogyna
CAATGACGTCAGCGATGGGCGCTGGGCCTGAGGAAGATGCACTTGCCGTGCTGCTGGCCGATGAAGTTGTGGATGTAGTCGCGCTGTCAGAATTGCTTGTGGCTTGGCCACGAGTGCTACGGGCGGCGACGAAGAGAAGGCCAACAATTGCAACGCGCGAGAGTTTCATAGTTTAGTGGTGGTGACGGGTATGTGCTGGACGACAGACAGAGAACGAGTAGAACTCTAGGCGGTGCAAATTGCAAAGTGAGGTATGGATGGATTTGATGTGCGTAGTACTGAAGGATCGATCGCATTCACTTGAATATGGTACCTCACTTTGAATGCAAGTCTGTGCAATCTTGGTGCACGACTATGGAAGATACAAAGTGTCCAATCACCTTTGTGAACTCTACGACGTGTGTGACTGACTGTTCAGCCACCAACCTTTCCTCGTAAATGAAACCGGTCGAAGAATAATTTATTGTTGCCCCTAAACCGCTAGTCGTCCGTGATTTCCACGAAGTGTCTTCTTTGCGGCGCGGGCCACGTAACACGACCCCTTTGAGCGGGGATAGACAACCCGGTAATACAGCACTATGTATGGCTTTGAGTCACCGCCCTCGCGAGTTTAGCTAAGCCTCGAACCATTTGTCCAAGCTCATAACCGAAGATGATAGTGTGTATATCATAGTTGGTTGAGTATCTAGTCAAGTATGAATTACTTGTATGTTTTACCACCAGCCTGCCAAGAGCACATCAATTCAAACACACCAAGAATCATTTACTGCCAAGCATGCCCCTGGCCAGGAGCTTGTGAAAAGGCGTATTTGTGTCGCTTTACATAGTTTCGCACGTGGCGCTGCATCTGGTTTAGTTTGCATCGCGTTGTTGCTGGAATGTTTAAAGGAACGATCGCTTTGTGTTGTGTTCTACCATGAGCACTGCATTCAAAGTTCTGGATGTTATATCGATATCATGGCACACCGTAACAAAGACGACAATTAATTATAATTGTGAGGATGGGTGTGTTATAACTGGCAGAGATGGCCAGCCAATGGTTGTCATTTGCAAAAGTTGGTGATGGTGCTCTACGTGATCGGCTTGGGCCTCGGCGATGAGACGGACATCACGGTCCGCGGTCTTAACGCAATCAAGTCGTGCGACAAGGTCTTCCTCGAAAACTACACGTCGATCCTTGGCATCGACCACAAGCTCCTGGTACCGCACCTCCCACCCGCGATTGCTCATTCCAAAGCGCGTAGTCCGAGTATTATGGCCGTGAAGTGATTCTTGCTGACCGCGAGTGCGTCGAATCGGGCGCCGAAGTCATTTACGCGCAGGCCAAAGAAAAGAACATCGCTTTCCTCGTCGTCGGCGATCCATTCTGGTACGTCTCGGGTATCGGCTGGTCAATGCTCACTTTCAAATGCAGTGCTACGACGCATACGGATTTGATCTTGCGGGCACAGGAGATTGGTGCGCGTGTCGAAGTCATTCACAATGCGTCCGTCATGGGTGCCGCAGGTGCTTGTGGCCTTCAGGTACGTAGCGAAGACTTGTTAATGGTGTTTATCGGTTCGTAGCTTTACCATTACGGTCAAACTGTTTCCATTCCGTTCTTTACGGAAGGCTGGCGACCCGACAGCTTCTACGACAAGATCGCGTTTAACCGCAAGGGTGGTCTGCACACGTTGTGCCTGCTCGGTGCGCCACTAGCCTAGTTGCCCATGCTCAATCTTTTTAGACATCAAAGTCAAGGAGCCCGATTTCGAGGCCATGGCTCGCGGTCGCACGGTCTATTTGCCCCCTCGCTTCATGACGGTGCGTGTGCTCTGTTTTTCGGGCTAACCATTCGTCGCAGGTCAATGAAGCCCTCGAGCAGTTGCTTGAGATTGAAGATCGCCGCAAAGAAAACGGTACGCTCCTGCAACCCGGCCTCAGCCCCCTAACATCGATTGTCTTAGTGTACTCTCGTGAGACTATGTGCGTGGGTATGGCTCGACTGGGCCAGCCGACCCAATGCATTGTCGCGGGTACCATGGAGGAGCTTTTGACGGTGGATTTCGGCGGTCCGCTTCACTGCCTCGCCATTGCTGGTACAAAAAATCTCATCCGTTGATGTACTTGACGATATGCAGGCGAGGTCCACTGCTTGGAGGAAGAAATGCTGGTGCACTTCTCCGTTGCCAACTGGAAGGCCCGTCAAGAGCTGAAGTAAACCCATCGGTGAATCAATCCATTCTTGTTGCCCCGGGACGTCGGTCGTCTCTGGGAGTTGCTTGAAGTAGCAGCGTAGCACGCAGAGTTGTGTATCTAAAGCGGTTTTTCGAGCAAGGGACTATAGTCAACACCTACTGTACGATAGAACGGCACGTCGAGAGTTCATATTTGGGTTGAGATATACATGTAGCAGGTATAAAAGAGTCGCCAAAGTTTGGGAGTTGGTCAACGAGAACCTGTTCGCTCGCCAAGACGAAAGAAATGTATGCACAATAAGCTTTGTGGTATGGTGAAGTTGTTAGTAGAACACAGCACCGTTGGCAAAATCGCGAGCCTACCCAGAGAATGTGCCTCTGCGACAGGAATGACACCTGTATTCGTTCTGATTTGCATGATGCAACCGTTTTCGTGGCATCACGGTGCAGAAATCGACAACGACTCGTTTCGTTTCACGGATCGAGCATCACCCTTGCGTACAACGGCGTAATGCGTCTTCAATGCTTCATCTTTTTCAGTACATGAGTGTACTTTCATTACTACGCACAAGTACTCGTACCTCTTCACGGTGGCATATTCTTGACGGTACTTAATCGTTGAACCGCGCACGAGATGAACTCTTTTGTTGATAAATATCAAATTCGAACTAGCCTCATGCAGCTTCTGCTGTACTGTACTGTAGGAAGCGACATCAACTGCGACTGAGCTGCTGTCGACTGGAAACGACTGTAATGAACGCACACAAAACGAGCAAACGATTCGTATTCAATTCAATCGCTGCATACTCAGTGCAGCGCCGCAAAATGGCCGTCTCGACGGTGTGCAAAAGGTATATCTATTTCATTTAGTACTGTCTCAGAGATTGATGCTACCCGTTAAACACAAAGTCAACACTCCTAGAGACCATTATCCGCTACCAAACAACTATTACTATAGTACAAGTGCACCATGGCGTTAGTTTGTTTCATTTCATGACGCATACACAGTGTGTATGCAACCATGTTGCGAACAGTCGTACAAGAGGCAACAATGCGTCTGCCGTGGAACCATCATGGTGTGACTCACAAGTCGCTGGCTGCGTACCGGTAGCATAAACGGTCTTGAGTGGGGACTCTAGTGGTCTCACTTTTCGTTTCGCCTGAAACAGCAACAATGACGCGCCTCGTTGCCATGACGCTGTTTGCGTCCTCTGTCGTTGCGATCGATTACCTCGGCGGCTTTGTCGAACCGGCGCACAAGCAGTGCGTTAACATTTGCAAGAATTCGAACCCGAAGCCCGGATGCTTCAATCCCGCGGATAACTGCCACACCAAGCTCCAGCGCCCGGGTGACTACGATTACATGGTGTTCGATCAGATCTATGCTCCCCAGTTTTGCCGCGATCTCGACAACGGTGTCGACTCGATGATCACGCATCAAAACGTTAACAAGAACGGTCTCAAGTGCTCTGGCCCCGTCACCTCGGAGCTCTTCATCCACGGCCTTTGGCCCAACTACAACGCGGGGTACCCTGGCTGCTGTAACGTCACCGACACGATCCCGAACCAGCCCTTCAACGCCGCCAAATTCGCCTACAAGTTTCCCAGTCTTTTCCGTGAAATGACCGACAGATGGATTGATCCGGCCGTGCCGGACCCGAAGGAACGCCTTTGTCAGGGCTATAATCACGAGTTCCAAAAGCACGGTCTCTGCTTTGGCGCGTTTGGCTCGAACTACGACCTTGCCGCCGCACAATACTTTCGCGCCGTCCTCGACGTTGCGGATCGTCTCGACTACGCCACGCAGCAGATCGCCGACTGGGCTGCCGGAGGTGCCGAGCCCAAGCTCGACGATATCGCTGCCCTTTACCCGAAGCACATCAATGTGCTGTGCTCGACGGTCGCTGGTGAGGTGCCGAACCGCCTCGTTGCCGTTCGCACCTGCTGGGGTAAGTCGGCGCCGACGCGCGGTGGTGCCTTCCTTACCGCGGGAGATATGATGGACTGCACGGGGGCGCTTTCAACGACTTGCAGCGCCAACGCCACACTCGACCTGTCCGAGTACACTCAGGCTTAAGCTTATCTGGAGGTGTGGGAAGTTTACTTAACCCACCAACACAAGCTACGATAAATCGAACATCTCCTTCGACAATTACCATTTTTGACCAAATTAGAATATGTTTAGTTGTTCAAACAGATCTTGGCCACAGGACGTTCGTATTATTTAAAGCCTCGGTCCTAGGCAGTCAACACCTCATCATCATTATATATATTTGTCCTGCGGCGCAACAGCAAACAAAATGTATCAATCCCCGCATTCTCCCGTACTATCCCGTCCATTACAAGATGCTTATTGGGGTACAAAGCTATAGGCGCGGTTTAGTAAAACGGTGTCCAGGTATCAGGTCCCCAAATGATAATGCTTGGACACTAGAAAGTGTTGATGGAATGAGCATATTATAGTCAAGCGGGCGGGGGACTTTCCGTACTGTGGCGCTCACTGACCGACGGCGAGTTCGACTTGTGGGTTCCAGTGGCTTGTGAGGGCGTTGACAACGCACAAAGTGTGCACGTATGTGTGGCAGCCCCACGTACATTTGAACCTGCTTTTTGGCCTGACCATCTCTCCCGACTCCCGCCAGAATTATCCGGATTTACCGGATACGTGGCCCGTGGGCGGTGGGCAAATATCAAAGCAAAAAACCATGAAGACGTTCGCGGTGAACGATGCTGTCCTTGTGCGCCATGGCGTCCAGATCTACGACGCCCGCGTGCTGCGCCTCGACCCCGACAGTACCTCGGGCGTCGACATCCATGGCCTCATGCAGCACGTGTAGGCACGACGCCGCAGTACTTTGTGCATTACCTCAAATGGTCGAAGAAGTGGGACGAATGGGTCGGCCCTGACCGCGTCCTTGACACAAGCCCTGCATCACGCGAGCTTCAAAAGCAAGCGGAGAGGGATGCTGTTCTATCGTCCGCCAAGGTAAGTGCTTGTGTCGCCGGCGCCTGCGCTCATCAATCATGAGCAGAAAGGAGCCACCAAGAAGCGCATTGCGGCCGCGGGTCCCGTGCTTCCATCGAGCTCTAAGAAACACAAGTCCAACAACCCATTTGATAACATCAAAAAGGAAGCTGCACATGACCTTGAAGACGTACGTGGTCTCCTGTGGTACCCACAGGCTGAATCCGCAGTAGTTTGTCGGTGGCATGGACGTGGCAATCCCGATCCCTACTGCGCTCAAGAAAATCCTTGTCGACGACTGGAAGGTATACTCGGTACACCCACTCGTCGGTTGTACTCATCGCCTTGACTAGTCCGTCACACAGCAGGACAAGTGGATCGAACTCCCTCGCAAGGCATCGGTTGCCACCGTACGCACAGTGCTAACTTTTGAGCTTGATCGTGGTCCCAGATAATCAACGACTTCCTCACGCAAGGAGACATCTCGGAAAAGCAGGCTGCCGAGCGCGAGGTCGGTATTTTCACTTCTTGAGCCTGCACTAACCCGCCGCTGCAGTCTACGCAAGAGGTCGTCAAGGGTCTCGTGACATACTTTGACAAGGCCGTCGGCCGCATCTTGCTGTATCGCGTCGAACGTGCCCAGTACGACCAGATCGTGGCCGCCTACCCTGACCAGTACGCTGTGAGCTTCTGCAATGCCCACATTCGAGCGGTGTGTACTAGGGCGCTCTCAACTATTTACGGCGGTGAGCATTTACTGCGCTTGTTTGGTACGTATTCCATTCTCGCAAGATATTCTCACATTCATGCAGTGCGTTTGCCACTGCTTCTGTCGGATGTTCAGGTCAACATGTCGCAGCAAGTACGTCGACTCTCCTGCGCGAGCGAGCGCTGTAGCTTCCGTCATAGGACACCCAAGCTGTGCAAGGGACGATGGTCCAACTTTTAAAGTTCCTCCAGAAGCGCAAGCAAATGTACTTCCTGCCAGCGTACACGGGTGCGCCCCGTTGGCGACCTACGTGCCCTCATTTGACAACTAGCTGCCACGGAATTCACACTCGCTTCGGCGCCAGACGCGAAGTCGGAGACTACCGTCGACACGGTGCCCGACAGCGAAAGTGAAAAACCCAAGAAGGGGAAAAAGGAAGTCTCTGGCAAGAAGAAAAAAGCGGCCAAGACGGTTAAGACGGAAGACGCGAGTCGAGCCGTGCTCGAGCCTGCGGAGGCCAAGGCCGTGGAAGCAGCGCCCGCTGAGGCATCAACCAAATCTGCCGCCGACGTGACGGAGCAGTGCCCCCAAGACCAGAAAGCGGAGGACACGACGACCGAAGCTGCGCAAACAACCGATGTCACTCATGCTGAGCCTGTGGTGTCATGTAACGAGGATTCGGCGACCGCTACCCCGCTGACTGATGAGGGTAAGGCCGTCGCCACCCCCAACGCTTCCGAGGCCACGGTACCCGCAATTGACGCGCAGGCTAAAGTTGAGACGAAGGAAACTGAGGCCTAGGTCCAGTTAATGCCTTGCAAACAAGCAGGATGTATAACTCTCCCGGAAGGAACGTTGGACGTGCCTGTGGAGCAACCATGGAGGAGCAATATTACGTGAATTAGCACTTGCCCATTTTGGACCAAGTTATTTCCCGCTGTCGCGCAGCATTTTAGCTGCCGTATTCATGCCCGTCACCGTGGCTTCTGTGGCCCGGTCTGTGAGGCGGTACTTTTGGTTGACTTGAGACGCGTGTTTGATTCCTGCATCAAGCCAGCTGCCGGCCTTGTCTTTGATCTATGCAAATCAGTAACATTCATACCCTAAGAAGTTCCGACAAACCTTGTATTTAGCGTCGATTTCGTGGGCAGTTGCCGTGGCGCACTTGACGGCGCCCTTTACGCGGTCCGTCACGTGGTAAGTCTCATTCACGTGCTTGGCCTTATCAAACGACGCGACAACAAGGTTGCCGGTAGCCCGGGCAATGTCACCTATGCCGTGCAGTTTGCTGGATAATGTGCCGATGAAAAGCTTACCTGAGGCTCCGTCTTTCGTCGTCAAGATGGCACCTCCGACAGCGCCGGCGACGCACCCGAGGGGACCAGCAACCATTAACCCTGCGCCGGCGCCAGCTGCAACCGATCCCAGGACCGTTCTGCAACCACCAGCTTTCGACACTCCCTCTAAGCCGAGCTCATGAACACGCGAGCCAGTCGGTCACGCACGGGTAGCTTGGATTTGCACGGACATGCACGTGTCGATGGACCTTGGGGTAATTTGTGTGGTATGTTCGTGCGGAGTACTCATTGTACTTTGGAGAAGCGCAATGCGCCTCGCATTGCAATGACTGATGGATGTGGCAACCTGAACTTTGGCTGCCGAATCTATCACGATTCTTCCTGCAAATACATGATGCAAATCCGATGCGGTACCGTGGACCAGAGATGTGTAGCGCTTTTGCAGGACGTCGATTGCTTTGTCGTAGTTGGCTACGGCTGTAGCAACGTCCCCGACTTCGTCGGCGTCCCGCGCTTGTTTAAGCAGGGCGCATTCGTTGAGGTCGTGGTAGCTCATTGAATTCGTGTAAATGCAACTGTGATATAGCCGTTGGGCGACGGTGCGGGAGCTCCATGTTTTGATGGGGGTGTTCGATTGGCTCCTGAATCCAGAACAGCAAATGCACCAGTCTCGCGGATATGTCAAAGTTTGCTTCTCCAGCCTTCGAGAGATCCTCGTCGCAACCCTGTCAGGGTTCTCCGTCAGCGATAAAAGACAATAAAGCCCTTAACTAACGCTCTCTTGTGCGATTTTTTTAATACACAGAAAGAGCAGCATTGCTGCCCAGCTCGCTTACGACCTGTAAATATATCTTGTGCATCGCGATGTGGCCTATTCACAATGACCGTCTACACAATACTTGCATCGCGATGGCATCATGAACTCAATGGTCGTATTAAGTACATATTTATAGTTCAAGGTTCAATCTTTGGTAATTTTGTATATTGAACAAAACTACTTAGGATACGTTCTGTACTTCGATACGCCTGTCGCAATCGAGGTCCCAAAACTGTGTCATGCGATATATACAAATATATGTAGCTTCGTAGCAATACGGTGGCGTTGCGCTAGAACGACATCATCTCCGCGGCGCACAAGCGTTGCCGTCAGGGTTACCGCGGTGTGCCGCTTGCGATTTGATAACGGTATTTAGTCTGAAAAGTACAAGAGTTCATAATGGATTGACCGCTCGTGGAAGGAGCGACCATAAAAGTGACCAGAGTATCTACAGAAGTTTGTCGACATTAATCAGCGCCTAGGTTATTGAAACCAGTGTGTCTTCTGAATTACCTCTCGAAGGGCCTGGATGCTTGTAGACATTGGAGGCGATCAATGACCTGGATGCTTGTAGACATTGGAGGCGATCAATGATAGTCGATCACTACGATCTCTCTACGCCAGAGTATCGTTGAATCTCTATTGCCTCGAGATTCAATCTGCTGGATGAGATCCCACTCCGCTGTTGTTCTGGCGCAAACTGAGGAAAGGGGGCAAAGATACCTGTAGCCCATAACGCGTCATGTCCCGAGTTAGCACTGATATCGACCGAATTGCTTGCAGCTCAAATCGATATTTCTTTTATCAAAAAGAACTTTAGCGTTCATGAACGATACCAGTAATACGTACTATAATGGATAAAAGCCCCGCTCCATTTTCGCACGTTCACACAAGTGGTCAAAAACTCATCGTCCTAGCCAGCGCGATTCCACGCCTGAGTACCAAAGCTGTCAAGTGCCTCCGCGATCTAGCAGTTCACACCACCAAGTTACATTATATTTAGCTGGGGTGTGGGTTGCTGGATCGCAAATACATCGTAAGACTTGATAGTTTTAAACAGCACCCTGACACTCGATACCATTGCTGAATGGTCACAATGAAGTTCAAGGATGGTTTCTCATGGACTGGAAAGTTCCGACGTACAAAATCTTCACCATGGCATTGCCATTGTGGCGCGTGGCATTACGTGATGTTCACGGTACGTCTCCATGTTTAGCAGGCCTAAATTTGAGACAGCGGTCTCGAGCAATCTGTCTTTGGCAGCCTCAATGCGAACACGTCCAACGTCCATGCTGTACTACAGGAAGCGCATAACCTTCTCAAGTGCGATTCGTTCCAGAATTCATTCCAGAATTCAAACATTTTCGGCAAACGATCGGTGGGTTACGAGGGTATTTTTATCCACATTACTGGGTGCTTTTGCCCACGCCAGACGCCAGGCTCACCAAAATGACTGGTGCAAGGCCCGTGTTGACACTGCTATTTCAGTAAAGGGGAGGCCAACCCAGCACCTGGGAAAGATCCAGCCGAATGAGCTTTGGTGTTTCCATTGGTCATGGTAAATACTGGGGGCGTAATTGATTGGCTGACCAGAAATGTACCAATGGTGATTGGTGGCTGCAAGTTTTGTCCCAAATTCATTGGTCAACTTTATTCAAATCACAGACGCTTTGGATTGGCTGCGGTGAGGAGCCCACGTGATTTTATTGGTTTAAAAAAGATGGTATAACGCTGATTGGCCAAAATTGGTTTCAAAGTCATGGGCTCCAGTACCTTCGCAAACTAACGTGTCGCGAGACCTTTCATCAACACTTCTCACCGATGGCAGCGTTCGTGACATCCGTGCCAGATTCGAAGTCATACAAGGGCGTTGTGTATGGAATCTGCACCTGCCGGACCACGAAGGAGCTTGGGTTGGGAGATCCGCCATGAACGCAGAACAAGGGTTCTGCAAACTTTTTCATTCCTGGATTTCGTTCGCCCCCCGCAAACCATGGTCAACAAGTTCTTCCTTCGCGGTCTCGGGTTTTTTAACGACGCGTACGATCTCTCGGTAATCAACATCGTCAATGTCATCCTCGAGCACCAGTACGGCAAAGATGTCTTCGACAGCGGGATGAAGTCCAACGTCTCTACGTCCGCCCTCATCGGTGCCGTCCTTGGACAGCTTGTCTTCGGTGTCTTGGGCGATATGTACGGCCGCAAGAACTGCATGATTGCCACTTGCGCGCTGCTGATCATTGGTGGCATTCTTTGCGCGGCTGCGTACGGTGGCTCAGACCTCGGCACGCTCTGGTTCTTGGTCATTGCTCGCGGTGTGCTCGGGTTCGGTATCGGTGGCGAGTACCCACTCGCGGCGTCGTCGTCGTCCGAAGACGCCACGTCGCCTGCGGACCGCAACCGTCGCGTGGCGCTGACGTTTTCGCTGCAGGGTGTCGGCTTCCTCATCGCTGGCGTGTTCGGTCTAATCATGGTCCACATTCTCGACGACACCACCAAGAACCTTGAAATTATGTGGCGTGTGCTCTTTGGTATCGGAGTGCTTCCTGCGCTCTTCCTCGTGTACTACCGCATCACGGCCGAGGAAACTCAGGCGTACAAGACGATGATGGCCGAGGAGGTGCACACGCAGAAGATCCGGTGGTCGTTCATCCTCAAGCACTACGGCAAGAGTTTGCTCGGCACGGCAGGCACGTGGTTCCTCTTTGACATTGTGTTCTATGCCCAGAATCTCTTCACTGCTTCCATCCTCTCTGTGATTGGCGCCAACTCGACGCTCCACACAATTGCGCTCCAGAATGTGCTCATTTCGCTCGTGGCGTTGCCCGGCTACTATGTCGCTTGCTTCTTCATCAACAAGATGGGCCGCAAGCGTATTATGCTCCAGGGCCTTACGTTTATGACGATCATCTTCCTTGTGCTCGGCATCTGGTGGAATTCGATCAAAGATCAGAGCGCCCTTTTCATCATTCTTTTTGGCCTGACGCTCTTCTTCTCCAACTTTGGTCCCAACATGTCGACGTTCGTGATGCCCACCGAGATGTACCCGACGGCCATTAAGAGCTCGTGCCACGGCTTCTCGGCCGCCATGGGTAAGGCTGGTGCCGCTGTCGGCTCGTACGGCTTTGCGCGTTGGGTCGACAATCCGAGCTTTGGCTACGTCGGCACGTGGTTTACGTTTGCTGGTATCAGTGCCTTGGCTCTTGTCCTCACGGTCTACTGTATGTTCGACAACAACGAGGACTCGTCCGTGATCGACAACGCCTTCAAGGCTAAGTTGGCCCTCGAAAGCGACGAGACTCGCAAATCGTTCATTGCTGGCGAGGATGACCACGAGTCGAACGTCGCGTACGAAAAGGCATAGAGTAAATTTAGTATTAGTAGAAACAGTATAAAATATCTGCACAATTATTGTAAAAGTCAGATTGCTTCCTAATATTCCATCACGTCCCTATCTGTTTAGGTGGGGATAACAGAGTTTTTTGACGGAGAAAATGCTCTGTTCAGTAGTCTCCCGCTAAAACACGAAGTGCAATCACCATCCTACATTGTAATAAAATGATTTTGGACACACGAGATTTACGACCATTTTCTTTCGCGACTCGCGTACTAGTATTATTTTGAAGTGGAGTATTTTATATAGTGTATTTTTTCTGAAACGAGTACTAGTGTGATATGCCATTCTGCAATCGAAGCGGTTTATGGCAAATGAAGGCGACTAGACGACGCGGAACGACTGACAAGCTTCCATGAGCTAAAATAATCTACATTGAAAGGAGAATGGGCCCAGATCTATGGTGTGTCCGAGGGGTAGTACGAGCGACAAACGTTTAAAAAGATGTAAAACTATGAGCGCCACCGGAATGACTTTGGCAATCTTCCAACGGACAATGCGGTATGCCCCAGTTAGATTTCTGGAGCGAAAGAGGATGTCCGCGCTCCACGAATACGTGCACGCCGACGATTGCCCTTCGCCCAAGTACGTCGAGGCTATTTTCAACCAGGTTTCCTTATCGTAGTGCATTTATTTGTGTATTTTCATTAAATTTGTTTCATATTAATATTCAGATGCATCACGAAATATAATGCCTGCGTCGTGACTTGCGAAACTCTCTCACATCACATAAATAAATCATGGACACATCCGATTATATATGTAAATATTGTACATGTACTACAGAAGAGGTGTCCCAACTACTCACTGCAAACGCATCGTACCAAGCGCCAGGTTGACTCTTCATGGTCGTCCGTCACGATACCCTTGAAGAGCTAGCACGTGCGTTGTTTCGTCGCCAATTTCACGAGCCAGCCTTCAACATGTCAAGAGAAAAGCCATTTCGATTTTGGACCTATGATGATTCTTGAAATAGCTCTTGATTAAAATTGGTGGGTCCGCCTCATGGATGGATATGATGAAGTTGGTTCCTGACATTCCAAGTCATATTTTCTAAATCTTGAAATTTAGACCAATGGATAAATACTGTACAAAAGGGTATGGAAATGTTGACCCACTGGAGAGTGCACACTTATTTTATCGCACGACGTTGTATACAACTCAATAATCTTTTGAAGACCCGAATGACGCATTTCTGGGAAAAGCATTGGTTTGCGCACTTGTTTGGCGAGTTGCTGGCGCTCAACTCGTGCTTGTCCAGCGTCTGGCGACGCCCTACTGGCCGAATCTCATCAATTTCAACAACGTGCTCACGCTCTTCGGGTTCCACTGTGGCAACGAGATGCAAGTTATATTTCGCCAAGAATTTGGTCTCATCTCGTCTTCATCCTCACCTTTGCCGCGTACATCACTGTTGTGTGCCAGATCGAGAGTTTGCACGAATTCTACCTCGGCATCAAAACGGCCAACTTCCCCGACCTCGAGGCGCTTGCGTGTGTCCTCAGTGCAATCAAGGTGTCGTCGGAACACTTGGAGCGCGGCTCCTTAAATTTGGCACGTCGATGACCAAAGTCACCAACCCGTTCGACCCTACCAGCATCGAAGCCCGGCCCAACATTACCAACCCCTTAATACAAATGATAGTTGGAGTGCAATCTTTTGCAACTACTACAATGAAGTCTCATTTTTCTTCGCGTGCATTCCATTATATTGGAACTATGTCAGTCCGTTGTCAGACAATATTAAAGTTCGCATATCAATATATAATTTTTCCAACAACGTCTGAACCACCTCAGTTGCTTAGTTGCTTCAAAGTGCAAAAATAAGTAGTGTGCTGTACTTCAGCGATGTACATTACAGTCAACCTTGACTAATGCCTTGTGGATAATTTATGCCGGATAGGAATATAAATTTTGGGAGGAAGAAAGTATAAGGCCTATGAATAATAGTATTTTCGGTGGGGATCAATACTGGTTAGCATTCAAGAGAGGAGGAATCTAAGTGACCTTGTCGTCCTCGTCGCCGTAGCTCACGAAGTCGCAACTCTGGTCGATCCTGAGGTACCATGCGCGAGACCGTAACTTGGTCGAGGGTCGGGAAGCCGTTCGCTCGTATGTGTCGGGCATTGTGCTTTTTGGTTGCCGCATCGCCGTGTGCTTCATGGTGGCCTTGCTCATGGACATAGCGTGCGACTTGGGCGTCGCCTTCTTACTCGCCTTCTTGGTCATCCGACAGATTGCTGCTTTGTGGCTTCAATTAGATAAGGTTGAAGGGTACATGTAATCTCTTTCGGCGCTGATGAAGCATTCAAAGGATTCCTTGTAGGTGACAATAGAAACTTCTGCTTTTCAGGAAGTTCCGGGCTGGATGAATAATAGTGCAGTGCGAATGGAATACAACATTACTTTGTGCTTCGAAGTATTACACTACAGTCGTAGCATGAGCAAGATGTTTTCCGATGGTACAAAGTGCATGTGGGTTGCGATGTTTAATCGAAAAAAATGAGTATTTGCCAAAAGTTTCTCATTTTGGGCACAAATCTTCAAGAGGGGCACACTCCGGATAAAAAAGATTCATATGTGCGTTGATTGGCTAATAAAGAGAACTTATTCCAGCCAATCTCTGAGGAGTTGGCGTTTTCGAATCCAACGGAGAGTATGTGTGTGCCACTGCTCGACTCGTCGGATCTACCTGTCCTCGTTTGCCCCGTCGGCCCACACGGCTGTCATCGCTTCGACAGAAACTTGGACGGCGAGGCGCCAAGCCCAGCCACGCGCAGACGCCGGTGTACCCAAGCGACGCGCTGGGTCCCATGAAAAGTATCGGTGGTTTGCGGGGCAAGTGCTTGTAATTATAATTAAGTTGCTGGCTTCCTGCATTTTGCAATGTATCATTGGGGCTGGACTTCCACATTAAATAATTGTGCTCCAACCGATAAGGAAAATTGATCATTTGTGCCACATTGTAAAAAATTGCACAATTACACAATTACATGTCGATATGCGGGATCCTCGTAACGATCTGGCATATTTATTCAAGCCTTCGTCAACCTCGTAAGGATTCGGTATATGCATAGGCTTAGCTATCGAATCCAAGCTCCATAGGTTGCAATTGACGATGTGAACTACGAAACTTCATCGAGTGTTGCTTCAGCGTCCTTGACGAACTTGTGCTTCTGGATCTTCTCAGTCCCAGTCAGAATTGCGAATGCCTTCCGCAGTGCTCACCAGCTACAACACAAGGAAAATTGTGGGCTATGTTGCCAAAATCCGATAAAGCATGGAAAAACTTTTCGATGGGAGCAATAAATCATTGTGCTTGCTGGTCCGTCTCCAAAAAATGATTCTAACCAAAACATTGCAATGGCTTTAGAATCATTTTGGTGACCGTGACTTTTTGCTTTGAGCTAGCCGGCTCAATGTGCCTCTGGTACTTGAACTCTTGAAAGACCAGTTGCTGATGTTCCAAGGATTCGAGGGTGTACGCTCTGCACGCACCTTTGTTAACGCGGAGTTCGTGATGCCGTCTTCCTACTCGGCGTCCCAGTCATCGTCGCGATGGCGCTTTGATTAGCTAGCGCAGGTGGTTAACAATTTCCACCGGCGCGGGGTCAGCGGCGTCTCGGCGTAGTCGAAGCTCATTCCGGCCTTGGTAAGCGGCGACGCCGGGCGCGCGTGCGACTCGGACGCGGCCGTCGTCAGCGAGGACGCCTTGGGATTTACGGTCGCTGTGAAGGTCAAAATTCACCAAGGACTTGTGCATGTCATTGCATGACTCCCTATCGACAGCTGTCCGTACCTGCGATGAGGAGGGTGTCATCAAAGGCTTGAAGTTTTTCCATGTTCTGTTGTTGTGCCTCGGTCTTCCATTCCTGTCGTTACCATGCCGTTCTCCGCGTGGTCGTCGTAAGACACTAGTTTTTGCCTCCGAGGCTCGGCTCATGCAAGCACTCTCACCCTCCAAGGCTTTCGCGCGCCTGAGTACCCTTCGCCGTCACCACCTCTTCTCTGTCTCCACATGCAGGAGAAATGCGGCCTTCTCGGCGATGCAGCCGAGTGACGCCACTTTGAGCACCTTGAACCTCGTTGCCTATTTCACCGGGCTCCGCGACTCGCTCGACTAAATCGCTGTCACCAGGACCTCAGGACTGCCCATCATCATAATTAACATGCAACCGCCAACTACATAGAGATTGGCTGGAATATTCTCACTTTATTAGCCAATCAAGGCAATGTAATCCTTTTTATCCGGTGTGAGCCCCTCTTGGAGATTTATACCCAAAATGAGAGCCTTTTGGCTAATACCAAAAAGTATTGCGTAATTTGTCTTGGAATACACGGCCATGTATATATTATATAATAATACGTCAGGAAACCGATGGCTTTACAGTTCCAGCTTTGCGCAAGGCACAATTGATTTAGGCTATTCACCCTCCTCGCCACTTAACTAGCACAAAGGTAAGAGCAGTTTACAACTTTGAATTATAATATTTGCGCTAATAACGAGGTCCCCTCACGCTGCATTTTGTTGTCAAGTGCTTGCCAAAGGTACAGAGGGATGGACTGACACAATCGCATTGCGACACCTCTTAAAGTGCTTTACGCTTTATTATCTCTCTTATCTTCGCAGTTTACGTTACGACGAATATAACGTACTGAATTGGAATTGTTGGGACATACCCCCAATAACCCCCAAAAATAACGTCGCTTCAGAGGATATGCTTCGAGTGAGTCTTTATGTTATTACTACGTTTTCCCAGTGGAGGGAAATACATATATATTTTGTCCCAACAGATATAACCAGCTCTATGCGAGTAGAGCATGTAGATGCCACACTGTGGACCCGTGACATCATTTCATAGTAAATTTTAAAGCATCTGGTTATGTACCATTCCACCGACCGTCGTTGGTAGGGCAACCTGCCCACTTCAATATCAATTTTTGACCAAAAGCCCGATGTGGTCCACCTTACTGGTCGTAGTGGGCGTAGCTCTCGGCCTTGACCAAAACGACCCAACACTACCGACCAAGTCTGGCGTGAAGACATGGGTCGACGTTGATACCCCGGCGGAAAAGCACACGATGACGAGCTCCCGTGGTGACACCTGGGAACTCGTAATGAGCGACGAGTTTAACCAGGATGGGCGCAACTTTACAGCGGGAAAGGACCACCTATGGGTGGCACTAGACATTCCCGATGGTGTCAATCGAGCCGTTGGGATCTACACTCCTCAGAACGCTCTCACGGCCAATGGTTCGTTCCAAATTCGCGTCGACGCCACGGAGACTAACGTCACGTACTACAACGTCTGGACAGACGTACCAGCATGGACAACCAAAACCATGGCATTACGCTTGCTTTTTATCCAGAGCTCACTC
>JNBR01000575.1:2779-53299 GCA_002081595.1 Achlya hypogyna
CAGCACCGGCAGCAAGTCACGGAGACACTCAGCATCGGCGCCGGAAGCGTCTGGGGAGGCCGAGACGATGGGGCACGGGCGCGCGTCGTTCGAGAGGCGCGACGCCGTGGCCGGGCGCTTGGCCGCAACCTCGGGCTCATCTAGAGCCACAGCGGTGAGCAAAGGGGCAACGTCTGGCGCGTACCGGAGGAGATGGCTCGCTTCCGCTTGAGCGCCGACACCGACGGCGGGGTGAGGCTGGAGATGGACCCGACGTACACAGACTCATCGTACGAACGACCGACGGAGCCGCCAAAGCAAAGCAATACCTAGCACGCGTTAGTCGTTGCTACGGCGCCAACGGAGGGTACGAGGGGCGTGAGTTGGAGAAAGGTGCCGCTATTGCGCGGCTTGGGCACTACGCCTGATACCTCGACGTTGGCGAAGGTGCACTGGCCGCGGGTGGTCGTGGCGGACAGGAAGCCCGAGGACGCACCCTTGCGTGCCATGCCGCCAAAGACGACGAAGTCGTCCCCGGTTGAGACCATCTACGCTTGTGAGAGCGCTCGAAGGGGCTGCAAAGCTACCGCGTGCTTGGCGCGGTAGGTCAGTTCTTGCTCGATCTCTCCTCGCGGAGGCGACAGCGGTATCCACGTCCGGGGCTCAAGAGAGTACGTATATGTGTTGGCAAACACCGTGGCCGTCACCTTGTTCTTGAGCTGCTGCGACTGGGACTGCGATTTCGGACCGAGGCCGCCGTATACGACAGGGCTCCCGTTCACCAAGGCGATGGCTGCATGCGACCGAGGCGTGGGCCGTGCGAGCGCATGGGGCAAGTGCTCGACCGTCTCCGTCTACGTAGTGCTAGGTTGGGATTGGAGTGTCGCGGGTGGCCTTTACCGCCGGGTCGAAGATGACAATGTCGTTGAAATAGGAGCTGCCATCGGCCGTCTGCCCGCCAAAGATGAAGATGCGCCCGTCGTCGAGTACGATGCTTGAGTGAGCACAGCGCGCGGACACTGTGTTGAGCCCTGCGCAACGCACAGGCGCCCATGTCAGTCTTCGCGCGTCCTTTACAAAGTGAAACTTCAAGACTTCCAAGTGGTCTGGGTTAAGGAACGTTTGCGACGAGTCGGCCACAAAGCGATTTCCAAAGACATACACGGTCATCCCGACGGCATGCATTGTGTGGAAGCTACAGCGAAGTGAGGCATTCTGTCGCGAACAACGAGGTACCGGTGAACGCCGCGCGGGTCCTGGTGCGCGGCCGCAATGAGGCTCCATTGCACCACAGGCGAATACTGTGTGTTTTCATCCTCGCAGTCGCTTGCGGCGCCCGAGTCGAGCGAGAGTAGCCACGCATCGGTGCAGTTGGCACTCGTCGAGCGCCCGCCGTAGACAAGCACCTCCGTGGGAGAGAGAGCGACCGCGGCGTGGCCATGGCGATGGGCCGGGCTTGCGCCCACGTGCGCCGCCAGCTTCTCTTCCGCCTTCTCCCACTTGATCTCGTAGCGTGCGGGCTTCATCGCCAAGTTTGAATTCGCTCCCATCAAGGCGCCACGAAATCGACGGCCAATCACCGAGTTCAACGAGTGGAATCGTCAGAGTGATGGTCTGACTAAAAACACCCAATGTTGCCTTGGCCGGTGCAACAACCTGGTCGACGAAGCCAACGCTGTCTGGTGCGGTGCTCGGGCCTTTGGCTGCACTCTCCCGAGCGCACCGGCCGAAGACGAGGTCCATTCGGCATTTGCATCTTTAAGGTGCATCGCTGTGCGCCTTTGTTTGCGCCGAAGGGCAGCCAAGGTGTTCCAGTGGACTTTGCCCAAACACCGAGGTTGCATTTTGCTCCAGCCCATAATATGCAAATGCAAAGTCGCCAAGACATTCGATGATGATTGAGGCATTGGTACTGCTGGAAAGCAGGGCCACGGGTGTGGGCGTTAATAAAGAGCGTACGACATCACGGGGTAGAGCTCTTCCGGGAAACCTGTTTGGCGTTCCTCTGTGAGGATCTTGAGGCCAGCTTGCCTGAAAATACTCTTGTAATACGCGGTGGATCTACAGCGTGGGCACAAGTTACTACCTCATTGGTTCAAGCCATCGCACCGCGTCAAACTGCTGTCTTCCTCGTCGACTTCATAAGGACTGCCGTCGACAATGATGTTCTCCTTGATGCATATGACGCCACCCGGACGCAGTGCCTGGTGTGTTTGTGGTGAGTCCCGTCATGCTGCAAGTTCCCGTACCCGCTGACACCGCTGGAGAAACGTGATGAAATCGACATCCATCAAGTGTGGGCAGACCCACTGACACCATATCAGGTCGTAGCTCATCGGCGCCGGATCAAAGTCTTGCATGCCCATGCACAGCAGTTGCCGTACGCGGCTTTTGTCCTTCCCAATATAGCGCGGCGCGGCCTTGAGAAGGCGAGGACTTTGCTCAAGGAGATCCACGGTCTGGAAATGCGGCAAGAGCAGGTGTTTCACAACGCGACCGATCCCCCCACCGCAGTCTACGCGAATGTCGGAACAGCGTCCAAATTCGCTGGCTTACCGATGGCATGGCTGCGGGTAAACTCAGGGCGCAATGCCTGCACGCGGTCCAGAAAGGACAACGAGCCCTCGATGTCAACTGGCGAAATGTACCCGTAGCCACCGAGGACGCCACCGACGTCTGGAGGGCAGTTCACTTCGTCCTACACCCAACATGAGTGGTCTCGCAGTTGAAAAGATCGTGGCCTACCTCCCAGTAGTCGGCTCCTTGCGTGTACCAGGCTGCGGGCTTGGTTGGTTCGTCTTTGACATCCGCGAGCTTGGTCGTCCACATGTCATAGACCGAGCTACATACGGCCATGATCGACCGCACGCAAGGGAAACCGTCTTACGCGTAATCGACGTGGAAATCGAGGCCGACGGCATCGAGGTCCGTCTGAACCTGCGCCGCGACCACCTTGAGCTCGTCCCAATCGATTGGCATGATGACACCACTGAAATGAAACCCACCAATGGCATCGCCGGTCCATGTCGCAGCCATCTTTTCCTTACCGACATATTCCGAATACTGGCGGATCGCAAGAGCTGCCCTTCCCGCCGGACCGTAGTACGTTGGGGGCAACGCACTAGCGAGCGCTGACCGGCGACGTCCTTCCTATCGACGGATGCGGCGCCCAAGAACGCTGGGCAGCCCGGGTGCATCCGCACGTACGCGACCAGTGGATTTTTCGTGTACCCATGTCGAGCATCTTGGGGAAGCTCCCTCGAGAGTCGGGTAGGAAAACGCGATGCGCGGTCGGCAACCGTCATTGTCGTGGCATTTGGCGCGGTATTTTTAGGCAGTGTGGGTTTCCTCATGTACACGCTACGCAACCTGCTGCAGGACTGCAGCGGCAAGATGACGCGGACGTCGTGCGCCGCGGACAAGAAGAAGGAGACCCTTGAGGAGGTGTGGCTTGCGCTCAACGCCTGGGTCGAGGCGCGCTACAACGATGGCAAAGTACTGCAGCGCGGCGACGGCCATGGCTAAGGAACGGCATAGGGCGTGCACATTGCGCCGTTTGGCAAAATCAGCTGGGAAACCATCACGATCGGCCGCAACACGCGCAAAGTCCGTCCCATTTTCCTCCTCAACGACACGTTCGGCAAGACGTACGGCCTCCAGTACAAGAAGCGCCTCACGGTGCCCATCATCGCCGCCATCGAAGATATCAACTTCACCAAACTTGCCATCAAGTTTTCCAAAAACCTCACCAAGGACACGGTCTTCTGCGGCGTCCGCGACCTTCTTCACAAGATCGGCGAAATTGCCGCCACCGGCGCGCAGATGACCATCGAAATGACCATCGGCAAGATCGTCGCCAAAAACCGCGCTATCCACATGCTCTTCGATCCGACGCAATTTCCGAAGTCTCTCGAGGTACGCAGCCTTGTCGGTCGGGCGTACGGCCACATCGCCATAGAATATCGCTTCGGCATCGGTGGCGTCGGGGTGTCCGAGCGTGCTGGGCGACCTCACCGACTTCGACCTGAAGCTTGAAGACTGTAACCAGGCAGAGGACTCGGACTACTTGACCCCCGAGCGACCGCCGAAACTCTCGACGACGCCGCGGACACCGCGCACTCCGCGGCCGCCACTTTCGGGGCGCGAGGCGTCGCCGCGGCACGTGGCGGAAACGGTGCCGACCATGACGCAGTTGCGCTCACCAAGGCCGGTCTCACGAAACGGCGTGGGGTACATGAGTACAGAGGTGCCATCGATGGACTGCACGAGCCTCCTTCTGTCGCCACCACAAGTGCGCCAGCACATCGCGTACAAGGAGCCGTCCTTCGACTTCTCGTTCAAGGAGGCGATCAAGAAGGAACTGACGAGGTCGGGCATGGGCGACGTGCTCGACCAGGCCCGGCCCACGAGCGTGGCCGACGCAGCGTACGAGCGTCATATCGCGCTTGTAGAGAAGGAGGTCGAGACCGAGGCCCAGCACGCGATGGATATCCACCGGCACCACATGCGTGACCTCGAAGACATGGCGAACGAAAAGCGCACCAAGCGGCAGAACGCGGAGCGGCTCCAGGAAGAGATCCGTAACCAGATGTTTGAAACGACGAAGAACCGGGAACTACAGCGGCGTGTGGAGCATGGCACAGACCCCGCCGAGAACACGTTCATCTCGCACAGCCACCTGAGCCGCCTCGGCTTCAACAGCCCTGAGACCCACAAGCGCACACAGGGCGACATGCACCAGTACTTGCACGAACAGGTAAATGTGTCGATGCGGCCGGTCGGTGACACCGTTGTAGATGAATGCCAAAGAGAAGAGCCGACGAGAAGCGCGAGAGAAAGCGCTGCTTGAGGACAAAATCTTCCTGGAAAAGCTGCACCGCGACATTGAGCAGGAGCGTGAGTTTACGGCGATCGAGCAGGACCGACAGCGCCGGGTGCTCACCCAGGCTTGGGAAAAAGACCATTCAATTAAGGTCGCACTGCAGCAAAGCCGCAAGGTGATGAACGACCGCATCAAGGGCGCGATCGCACCGACAGGTCGGGCGCCAGACTTCTCCGTTGGCTTTGACATTCGATCTGGCGCCAGCAAGTGACGAGCGCTGCATTGATTGAATATACTGTAGTCCTACACCGCTACGCGTCTTCTTCCTCTTCGGCGGCCATCTTCTCGCGCAGGATCTGCACGATCGCGTTTTGTGTCCGGCGCTCGAGCTTCTTCATTTGTTTTTCGAGGCTTCGCTCGAGGTCCCATGTCGGCTTCTTAGGTGCAATTGCCACGACCTCTTCCTCTTCAGGCGCTGCCTCCGGCGCAACGGCCTCGACAACCGGCGCCTCCTCAGCTGGGATGTGCTTGACAGGCACGGCCACGACCTCTTCCGCGGGCGCCCCGCCCGCCTCCTTGCGCTGCTTGGCCTCGCGCAGGGCCTTCAGGCGCTTGGCTCGGTCGTTGTCCATCTTGTCCAGGCGATTTTACTCCCAGCTCCGGATACCATCCGGACGAAATGCGATCTTTAGCCCAGAAAGGAGCATCGGCTCACGCAGAAGCAGCGAACGACCTCGGGGGTCGACGACACTCCCTAGCGCAATCGTATTGCGCTAGTTCACGCTTGAGCCAACGTGTCCGTCCATCATATCGAGCAAGCACTGGCATTGCGTACGAACGGCTAACTGACGTCACCGCAGCAAGCACGAATGCGTTGAGGACGACGCGAGGCCGGAGTGAAGCACCATGGGAATGTACAGCACCCTGGTCTTTTGCACAGAAGTCATCGGGCACGAACCAGAAAAGAACGCCTTGGTCTTGACGCATCAGCCGGCAATTCAGTTGGCAGTGGGAGTCAGCAGAAGGGGCCTACGCCGCGGCCGCAGCGTGCACGTCGGCATGGGCGGCTCAGGACTCGGAAGCCGATGGCACCCGCGATGTAATGGCGGAAGAAATTTTCATCGAGCTTTCGAGAGGTCCGCCTTTCGGCGCGGGCGGGCCGCAGGGTGTCCATGGCCATCGGCAAGATCGCCATGCTCAAATTTTTATTTTTCCGATTTAATTTCCAATACTGGCACTCAATGCCAGGTCGTGAAATATTATATCACTTGTCTCAGAACGGACTAATTTCTGGTGTGGCCATTGGTGCGTTTGGTTCCCTCTAGTGTCGAACCACGGTGGACAAACGCTGAGTTACTCCCCTAGAGTTCGTAATAGAATTGCCACTAAATAGAGGGACTGGTATGGGCCTTTCGCCCGGCTTTGTTGAAGGCGAGTTTGACAGTTTCTTGGGCGCCCGTTTTTCCAACAGCCTGCAGAATGCATGTGGACAGAATTGGAATATTTTATTCCAACGGTCAAAAGAGATATACAAACATCAAGTATCGTTGGATTTAATTCCGTTGGGCTGAAAACACTCGAAGGTTAATTTATGATTTGGAATTTGTATGAAAAAGGGTAGAAAAGGTTCATTTGGGAATTTACCAAGTTAAACAAACATGGAACAGCAACGCATGACCGCCATCAAGGTCGGCTACAAGGGCGAGATCCATCGCGTCCGCGTCGACCTCGCTGCCTTTAGCTTCACGGATCTCGAGGCGCTCTTCATGGAGACGTTCAAGATTGCAAAGGGAAGCTTCGTTATCCAGTACAAGGACAACGAGAACGACTGCCTGCACGTGGCGTCGCCCTCGGAATTCGAGGAGGCGTGCAATGTCTTCCTTGCCGGTGGAGATGCCATCAAGAGCCTTCGCTTTGTGGCCGTTCCCACGATGGAAGCCGCCTTCCATGACAACGTGGCTGACCCTATCTTGAAGATCATCGAGTCTCTCGTCGAGAGCCTCAACGTAGCCATGGAGAAGGTGAAGAAGGAACAGTGGAAGCAGCGTGCGGAACAGCTTGCTGCGAAGACTTCTGAGAAGGCTCAGGCGACGGGCGCCGTTATTGGCGAAAAGATGCAGGCCACAGGCGTCGTCCTTAACGAGAAGATGCAGCAAACCGGTGTCGTCATCAACAAGGCGTACCACAAGACCGTCGAGGAGTCCAAGATTGCCTTCGAGGCTGCTAAGAAGAGCCTCAACGAGATCGAGTTTGAGCACCTCAAGAAGAGCCTAAACGAGATCGACTTCGACCAACTAGTCAAGGATACGTCTGACGGCGTCAAGTCGGCCGCGGATCTCATCTCGACGTACGCCCATCAACTCGTCGAAGAAATCCAGCAGCTGAAGGAGAAGACAGTCACCCCTGTGGCTGCTCCGGCCCCTGTAGTTTCTGAGGAGGTCGCTGAGGTCGCCGAGGAGGTCGCCAACCCGGCCCCCGCTGCTGAAGAGCATGCCGAGGCTGAATGGGAGCAGGTGGTCGAGGAAGCTCCCGTGGTCGTCGAGGCCGTCCCGGAGCCCAGTGCCGAGGAAATCAAGTGGGCTGCCCAGCTCATCCTCATCCGCGAGGTCTTCCCTGACGTCGACACTGCCCGCGCTGTTGCCCTCCTCGAGGCTGCTAACGGCGACATGAACGTCGTCCTCAACAGTCTCTTCGAGCTGTAAGCAACGAGTCAGTTGTCCTATTGCATGTATCTAACCTACATAATAAGATAATTTTATGCCATTTGGACTCGAGCTCTCCTTCATGCAGCTGCCGGTTGCAGACATTTTACAGGCGGATGAGTTGAGTCACAGATCTTACTCCACAGGAATTCCCTTGTTCAAGACTAGCCACGCCCCGGGGCACAGGAACGATCTTTACTTACTTCAAGCAAAGCGTCGAGAGACGACACCACACCTAATTGAAAGCGCAAGCCCCAACGGCCTCAACGAGGACGGGCGGTGATCTGGTGCTTGCGATGAGCGGCTTGCGTCCAGCACCGCTCCTTGCGACGCACAACGTTGGGTACCTTTTTTGATGAATTCCAGTTCTGCATTGCTGCGCCCGGGGCACAGTTGGATTCCCGGCCGTTGAGAAGCGAACATGGCGGACGCCGGCGGCAAGACGATGTCAGGCTGGCTCCTTCGGCGCACCACGACGGGCTTCTTTAACATGAAGGGCACGGGTGACTGGGGCCGTGTCTGGTGCGAATTCGAGTACGCGACGGGCGTCTTTGCGATCTACCTGGACGGTCAGAAACATCGGCGACTGCTGTCCTGGCGGGTGCTACAGTGTTCCATCCAGCACGTGCGCAACGACGGTCGGTACTGCATCGAGCTCGAGTTTGTTCAGCAGAAGAAGAAAGAGACGCTGTCGTCGGCCCCCGAGAGCCACGACATTGAGTGGTGGTTTGACGTACTCACTTCGTGCAAGCTTGCTCTGGCTGAAGGCCGCGTACCAAACCCGCGCATTCTCATCAAGACCCCCACACCGACAATCCCTATCAAGGGTACGGAATACGAAGCCAAGGCCCGTGGAAAGAAGGCGAAGCCGGCCCTGCGTCGCCGGCAGCCTCGGATTCCCTCCAACTTGTCCCGCTTCGAGCGTATCACCGTGTACGAGACGACGACCCATTTCTACGTCGTCGGCTCGGACCGAACGTACGCGCGGTTTCGGCTCTTTTCCCTCGACCGCACGCTTGAGTCCCCCGCAAGCCTCGACCTGATTTTCAAGGAAGACCCCGGCGTATACACGTGGGAGGAGATGGAGACGCTGCTACAGGCACTCGACACGGAGGCGCGCTTAGCTACCAAGTACGGGCTCGTGCGCGCTTTCTCGGCCGTCGCGATCGTGGGTTTCGCCAAGTTCCTGCAGGGCTATTACCTGATCGTCGTGACCCAGCGACGCAAGATCGGCTGTATCGGCGGCCACCTCGTCTATGCCATCCAGGCTACGCAGTGCCTCCCGATTCGGCGCCCCAAGAGCGACGGATCGTCCTGGACGTGGGTGTCGCGCTGGCTCAATCCGAGTCCGATCGAAGATGCCGAAGCGCGCTACCTCGGGCTTTTTCACTTCGTGGACCTGACAAAAGACTTCTACTACAGCTATACGTACGACCTGACGCACACGCTGCAGCACAACATGACGACGGACCAGACCAAGTCCCTGGACATGTGCCCTCCGCGCCAGTCTCTCGGCTCACGCACCGTAGGTACGAGTGGAACTTCCACCTGAACAAGGAGTTCACGGCGGCGATGTCGGCGCCCGCCACCGCCGAGTGGGTGCAGCCGCTGCTCCTGGGCTTTTACGAGCAGCGCAAGTGCAGCTTGTTCGGGCGGCTCATCTCGGTGGTCGTGCTCGCGCGGCGGTCGCGCCACTTCGCTGGCACGCGCTACCTCAAGCGCGGTGTACGGGTCCCATGTGCTTCCCGCTTGACGTCGCCTAGATCGCCGACACGGGCAAGGTTGCCAATGACGTGGAGACGGAGCAGATCATCGAGGACGAGAATACGCACGGCAAGTTCAGCGCGTTTGTCCAGAACCGCGGCTCGATCCCGATCTTCTGGGCGCAGGAGACGAGCGTGACCGTGCCCAAGCCGCCCATTCAGCGTACGTCGTCGCTGCTTCGTTTCCGCTTCAGCCGGTCGCGTAGTGAACCGCATCGATCCGTCGTACGCGGCTACGCAGGCGCACTTCGGCGATCTCTTTGAGCGCTATGGCTCACCGCTGCTGGTGCTCAATCTCGTTAAGCAGCACGAAAAGGTGCCGCGCGAGATGATCGTGGGCACAGGCTTCAAGAGCGCCGTCGAGTACCTCAATTCATTCATCCCGCCCGAGCACCGGCTGCGCTACGTTGCACTCGACTACTCGCGCCTCAATAAGATGCGCGTGGAGCAGGGTTCCCGCGTCGAGGCCGTGCGCCAAGCGCTCGACAAGGTAAGCGCCTGGGCGCTCGACCAGACTGGCTTCTTCTGCTCGGCGCCCAAGCGGCACCTCGGCTCGGGCGCGAACAAGCGCACGGCTCGTCGTGTGTCCCCCGCCCGTCTCGCCGTACAAGATCCGCGATCCTTCGCCACCTCACGCGTCGTAGCCGCCAACAGAAGATGGCACCGGCCGACCTGCGAGCCCCACGATCCCGCGCGACTCGGGCGACTGGCTCGAGCAGCACGGCGTCCTGCGTACCAACTGCATCGACTGCCTCGACCGCACCAACGTGGCGCAGTTCAGCGTGGCCATGCGCGTACGTGGCCCCAAGAGGCGCGGGCTTGGACGCTTGCGTAGGCTCTGGGGCAGCAGTTGTATGCGATGGGCATCCGCAACTCGCCGCACCTCGAGAGTTCGTCGCCGATTCCTGTGGAGCTCACGCGCATGTTTGGGCGCATGGGCGACATCATTTCGATGCAGTACGGCGGATCGGAGGCCCACAAGAAGGTAGCAACGTCCAAGGACACGATGAAGCACTGGGAGCTGCTTACGAGCATCCGCCGGTACTACAGCAACGCCTTTACCGACATGGCCAAGCAGGACTCGATCAATCTCTTCCTCGGCAACTTTGTGCCGGACCCAGCACAGCCACCGCTCTGGGAGCTCGAGAGCGACTACTACCTGCACAACTTTGAAGTGGAGCGGCCGCTGACGCTGCCGGCGATGGGGCCTTTTCACCGCACCCACAACCTTGTGGCGCTCAAGCGGAGCCACGGCAACGGTCCGAGCGCCAAAGCCGAGTACCGGCGTCTCCGCGCGGCGCTGCTGAACGACGCGTGGTGGCGAGCGGCCGTCGACGCCTTTGACGCGCCCAAGTTCTTCAGCGACAAGCGGGCGCTGCTGAGTCCGGCCAAGACTGCCGAGGCCCCGGGCTTGCTGCGCAAAAGCAGTGCCACGAGCTCCAACGTCGAGGAGTCGTCCGCCGTGTCGGACAAGTCGGTGCGCTGGATGCAGACGCAGGACCGCGAGGAGTTTTTCTCGTTTGACGCGGCGCTCGCATCGTCGTTCATGCTGCCCATCGCGATGAAGGAGCACGACCCGCACACGTACGCGCCGGCACCGTCGAGCATCGGCAGCGTCGGCTCGAACAGCCTCACGCGGCAGGTGCGCTCCATGTCGGCGCCCGAGGAGACGCTCACGGACGTTGCGGCGGGCACGGCCATCAAGCGCAGTCTGAGCAACATGCGCCTGCAAGAGCTGCTGCGCAAGGAGAGCACCCTCGCGGACGACAACAAGCTGCTGCTGTTACCGCCCATGACGGACGCGCCGCCGCTCGACATTGAAGAGTACGCAGCCTCCCGTGGCCTCAAGCGCGTGTACGTCGGCAGCGCGTCCCCGTCGCCGTCGGACCCAATCTACGACCGGTATCGGCGATGCGTGAACGTACGGTGGGGAGTCAATGGTCTGTAGGTACGTCGAAGCCGGCGAAAGCCTCGCCTATTGGGAGAAAGAGGCCAAGAACGTCAAGTCGGACTTTATCATGTACCTCCGCGACCTCTCGATCGATGTGGACGACGTCGGCGCGGTCTTTGAGGCCGCTGTGCGTGGGGGATGCACGTACAAGATCCAGAGCGGTGTGTACGCAGGGCTAGAACAGCATGTCAAGGCGCGCGGCTTGCTCTCCAAGAAATTCTTCAAGAACGAGAAGGATCGGCAGTTCATCTGCAACGCGCTGGATGACGCGCAGCTCGCGGAAATGCGCCACGCCCCGTCGGACATGGAGCTTTACGCCTCGTACTTCGATGCGCCAACGACGCCGCCCTCGGCCATCGTCGTCGGCGACGCCTCCACGGCGTCGTCAGCCTTCGAGCTCGACGTACCCGAGGCCGAGAAGGTGAGTAGCCTCGTGGAGGACTTCATCGACTGCAACGCGGCCGCGGAAGAAGTCTACAAGAGCATGGCGTCGCTTGTGTTCGTGAAGAAATAAGATCTATCGGTTTTAACGCATTGCTTGGAATAAAACGCTGGGGGCCAGGGATGAGTTAAAGTAGTTTACCCGGCGGTTTGACCCAAAGTGGATCTTTCGTGAACGGGCGCATGTCCTTCCGCGAGCTGCGCAACCTGACGGAGATGATGCGGGCGCTCGGGTATCCGCGGCCCGTGTCGGTCGAGAACTTCCGGACACCTAACTTCGAGCTCGTCGCGGATCTGCTCTACTGGATGGCGAAGAAGTACGACCCGACGTCGTCCGTGACGGAGGAGATCGACACAGAGGAGGATCGGATCACGTTTCTGACGTCGGTCACCGCCGAGTTCTTCAACAAGGCGCGGATTCGCCTTAACGCAAAGAAGCTGTACGCAGCCGACGGCTATGCCGTCAAGGAGCTCATCAAGGTCGCGAGGGTGCTGTACGAGGCGTCGCGCATCGACCCAGCGGCTCTTGAGGCCGATGACGACGAAATCTCGACCAAAAGCCTCCTCGGCTCGAAGCTCAAGGACGCCAAGGCTACCCGCGCTCTCTCGGCCGAGATCACGGATTGTGGCGCCAAGCTCTACGACCTCCTCGACAACGAACTCGATGTGCGAGAAGCCCGCACCAACGCATTGCGGTTCCTTGACACCGTGTCGAGCAACCTCGAGAGCACGGCCGAGCACAAGTTTTTGGAAAAGTCCATCAAAGGCATAATTGAGAGCGTTCAGGAAAACGTCGCGAGCATGGAGCAGCAGTGCTCGGAGCTGGATGCCGAGGAGAAGGCGCTCGGCGCCAAGATCAAGAAGGCTCAAGGCGACCTCGAGCGCAGCGAGAAGCGCCTCAAGTCGCTGCAGAACGTGCGCCCGGCCTTTATGGACGAGTACGAGAAGCTCGAGAAGGAGCTCGAGCGGCAGTATGTCATCTACTGCGAGCGCTTCCGCAACCTTGACTACCTCCAGCGCGAGCTCGACCTCCACAACGACCGGGAGCTCAAAAAGCTCCAGGAAAATGACCGAACGCTCAAAAAAATGCAAAAAAAATTTCGCGACGACGAGCTCGCGATCTTGCGTGGGGAGCAAGAGGAGCCGGGCGACGCGCCGCTGCCCGCGGACGAGCCCAAGACGTCGTCGAATCAAGCAAAGTCGGTCAAGGAGCCGGACGTGCGGCGCAAGTCCAAAGCCAGCGCCAACGTCAACTCTTCCGACAGCGAGGACGAGAGCGACGACGAGAGCGACGACGACGACCCGCCGCCGCCCGCCGCGAAAGGCAAGGCGCAGGACAAGACCAAGGGCTCGGACGACGATAGCGAAGACGAAGTTTCCGTGGCCGACTCAATCGACAACGACGACGAATCGGGCTCCGGCTCGGAAGTCGAGTCAAACGGCTCCAAGTCGGGCTCGGGTGCCTCTGAATCGGGCTCGGACTCGGACCCGGACTTTTAGTAGCGTCTCATGATTTGTAGTTATGTAAACGATCTCATATCCCTGTCTGGCGGTCTTTAGACGGTGCTCGTCGCATGGTTGACGACCGAGGACCAGTTGGCGGGGCGAGAGATAACCCCGACGAGCGCCACCGCGGAAAACGACACACCCGCCGCGAGGCCCGCCCAGAGGCCAGGAACGCCGGTAGCCCAGTGAAGCCCGAGGCTAGCGGCGATCGGCACGCCCACGACGTAATACGCCAGAATACTCACGTATACCCCTACATGGCAGCGTTGACCAGTGCTTCGACCGCTGGTGCGCACCGATGTGTTGCTTGCCCATGGCCCGCAGGACGCCTTTGGCCGTGCAGTTGACGGCGTCCATGACTTCAAAGACGGCAAGCACCACGAGCGTGCGCCGCGCCTGCCTACGGACAGCGTCGAGGGAGCCTCAGGAGCGAGCAACGCACGCAATGGTGGCATCGTTCGCAACCATCCACACTGGGAGAGAGTCGTGTAGAACGTAGAGCGCAAGAGCTACCAGGACGGCTCAGTGGAAACCGCGGGGTCAAGTTGCACCGACGACGGCGCCAGTAGCGCCGGTGAGCCAAAGGCAGAGCGTTGCCATGCGCCTAGCGTCGTCGACGTTGTCGGCACCGATGAGCTGTCCGACTCGAACGCCCGTGGCGACGGAGACGCCGAGGAAGACGCTGTAGACGGTGGTGGAAATGGTCGCTACAATCTACGCGCTGTGAGCCCCGAAGGCGGGGGACGGTCGACCGCGTGGACGCTGACGGCGACTACGGGAGACGCGAGCATGCCGGCGAGAAGCGCCATGAGCTCGAAGGCCCACCATTCCATGAGCATCATGGCCATGCCTGCGCATTGTGAGACGGGAGGACAGCCGCAGTGGAACCTGCGGAGCCCAGCCGCAAAAAGACTGGCGCATGTAAACAAGCCTCCGCCCACGTCGAGTGCGTTATTTGCCAGCTCTCGTGTGAGCGCGAGACGGAAAGGTAGGCGAGCGGCAGGAGTGCGAGGCTGGTGTTAGACACGACCCACGCGACGGCTGCGCCGTAAAAGCCTACGTCGCCAATGGATGGGTACAAAGCCAAACTTGGCGTGATACCCAGGCAGCTGTGGTAGCAGAAGGCGTAGGCCAGACCCACGTACACGACGTTGCTCACAACTGCGATGGCCACCATGGGCGACGCGATGTTTTGCGCCAACAAAGCACGTTTGGTGAGTTCGTAGAGGAAGAGACCCGGTAGTCCAAAGACTGTTATGCGTGAGTAGGTTCCTACAGCCGACAACGGTCATGAGCGCTGAAAAAGCGTGCATACCAGCGAGGGCCGAGACGGTGGGATCTTGGCCCAGCGATTGCAGAAGCCAGCCTGCGTTCCAGTTT
The DNA here is from genome assembly GCA_002081595.1 of Achlya hypogyna. Taxonomy (NCBI): domain Eukaryota; phylum Oomycota; class Saprolegniomycetes; order Saprolegniales; family Achlyaceae; genus Achlya; species Achlya hypogyna. The sequence goes on from JNBR01000575.1 coordinate 17,324, forward strand.
ACCAAAAACATCAAGAGGAAAGCCCCTCTACGATGGAGGTGTCCCCACGGAGTCGGCCTTCGCAACGTACCCTGTTACAAGAACGCCGGTGCGGAGGTGGAGCCCCAGCAAGTGCGGCTTCCCAGCTCCGACGGCCTGCGAGCTGAGCGTGTCCATGGCCGAGATGAGGCCGTTGCCGACCGAGACCCCCGTCACCGTCGTGAGCTACAGCGCTAGGGTTAGGGCCTCGGGGTGTCTTGGGTAGCACCATGGTGGACAAGGCAGCCGCGCTCACAAAGTGACTCACTTCTGCCACCGGGAGGTGGCCGATGATGGCGACCGACAAAAGGGCCGGCATGGACTCTAAGATAAAGGTTGCCACCTAGCGCAACCGTTGCCGCTATAGCTATTGACGCAGAAAGTACCAAGGGAGCGGCCAGCTTGCCGAGTTGCACTAGTTCCCGTTTTGAATCGAAAGGTTCATAGAGGAGCGGTGTCACTTCGGTGGCGGTCATAAGGATGTAATTGCGTTGTGGAAATCAGCTTCCAAGCAACTTTACTGCACCGACGGTCGCTGTCCTCGTCGGCTACGGGCCTCCATTTTCATCGCTCAATTTCTGAACCACTCGCGCCGTTCCGCGAACGATCTGTCGGTCACCTGCGATCGGCGCTCGCCATTGGGCTCGACACGATCATCAGGGGTCAGATGGTCAAAATGTTCATTTGGAAATCCAGAGTCATGGCTAGAAACACCCAGCCTCCAGCTGGGTCACCGGCGGTTTTATTGCGTTAAACTGGCTTCAAATGCGTCATCGCTCCCATTGTCGCATCTCTGAAATAGCAACCGCCACCTTTCGCCGCCAGCGCGCGGATGTTTGGCACTTGATTGGCGGTTCAATAAGGTTAAACCCATGATGTTCGTCCGTTTAAAGTTAAACACCGTATGTTGTCAGGTTATGCAAGTTTCTGCCGATCGCACTCGTCTACGCAGTCGTCTACGAGCTGGTATCGCTGCTGCTGAGCAACCTTTGAGATGTGAACCGTTCCAAAGTGCTGCGCAACGGCGGGTACGTGCCTCACGTCACAGGTAATCTGCAGTCCCCTCCAACTTCGAACTTCGGAGTGGCGTGTTTTTATCCGACGGAAATTAACATGAACTGGTGTTTTGTTGTAGAAACCACTTGAAGTGTATGGGTTTGTCTAATTGCACGCGACTTGGAAACAACAGAAACCCGCCTTTCTTCTTGTTCGAAGGATCCTCGACATCCCCAAGCATCTTTGGCCAGCACAGCACACACAAGTATGACGCCCATGTACGCGCCGCTGGGCCAACGGGAGCCGGCGCGACCGCTCTACGAGAGCGTAGATTTCGTGCCGTACGACTCACCGGGGCACCTGCACTCGCCGGCGTGCTACAGCGAAAGCAATTGCCCCGACCTTCAGAAGTACCCCCCGCCGCGCCCAGGGCTCTTGCGGTCATTCCTGGGCCACGAGACGACGAGCGCCTTCCTCAAATGGTGTCTAAGCTTTGTCATTGGTGTCATCACCGCTTACATCTCGATCGTAATCTCGACGGCGACCATCTCCATCATAAGCTGGAAGTTCGCGCAGCTGAAGTCCCTCATTGGTACGTGCACACAAGTATACCATTGCTCGCTGCTCATTAACGTTCAGAGAAAGAAAAGACCGGCGACGTCGAAGGAGGCGTTGGCATTCTCTTCCTCGTGGCCGTCAACGCCGCGCTTGTCGGTGTCGCGAGCACCATTATTGTTCACGTCGCTCCGTCCGCCGCGGGCTCCGGCATTCCCGAGACCAAGAGCACGCTCAACGGCGTTCTCGTGAAGGCTTGGATGAGCCCTGCGACGCTCCTCTGTAAGGTACGCGCGCCCAGCGGTCCTGACCTCAAACCACGTAACGTAGACCATGGGCATCACCATGTCGGTCGCTGGCGGCCTTCCCGTGGGGCGCGAAGGGCCGCTCATCCACATGTACGCCCGTCGCCATCCCTCACCATTTTCTGACGCTACGTAGCGGCGCAACGGTAGCCACCATCTTGACCTCCAAGCGCTCGTACCAGTGCGGCCAAGGAGCGCGGGTCCGTTACGCTTTCGACACTACCTCTGACGCCCGGCGTAGATCACGCTGCTGCGGGAAAAGGACGTGCGGGACCTCGTCACGTGCGGTGCGGCGGCCGGCGTCGCAGCGGCGTTCGGTGCACCCATCGGCGGCGTGCTCTTCGCGCTCGAGGAAGGCGCGTCGTTCCTGTCGCCCAAGCTCATCTGGCGCGCCTTCTTCTGCGCGATGACGGCGGCCTTCGTGGGCTTCGGCACTACCGTGTTTCTTGGCGGCTCCTTCACCGAGGAAACCAAAAAGTCGGTGCTCTTTAGCTTCGGCAAGATGTCAGACCCCAGCGTCGACCGCGCCGCCTACGTGCCGTACGAATTGCTCGTGTTCGTGGGCATGGGCATCGCGGTGCGTGGTACAAGGCCGCCGGCATGACCGCGGTGCGTAGGGCGGCATTTTGGGCGCGCTTTATATCCGCCTCAACCACCTCATCGTGTTCACGTGGAACGCTAAGGGGCTCAAAGCGTCGCTCAAGGTGTTGTACGTCGTTGTGCTTGGCGCCGGCGTGTCGCTCGCGTGGTTTGGCCTCGCATACGTCGTGGGCACGTGCAAGCCCGTGCCGACGCCGATGGCCACGGTGCCCGAGAAGCTCGAGCTGCGCTCCGAGGTGCGTTTGGCGCCAACGTCGTCGGCCTACTGGTGCCTAGCTCGTGCGTTTCTACTGCGGCGCGAACCAGTACAACGACCTCGCCAGCCTCTTCCTCACGTCCCCCGACATTGCACTCAAGCAGGTACGGCGACCGCCACCGGTAGGCGTTCACCCATGCATAGCTGCTGCACTTTGGCGAAGTGGCCACGGCGCCGTCCGACTTTACGGCTTCGTCGCTGCTGGCTTATGGCTTCTGCATCTTTCTGGTGCGTCGGCGGCGGCACCAGTGGCTTGACGCTGCCTGATTAGGGCTCGGCGCTTGCGTTTGGTAGTAGCATCTCCGGCGGCGTGTTCATCCCGTGCATTTTGAGCGGTGCTGCCCTCGGACGGCTCTTTGGCGGCCTCGTGCGACCTCCGGCGCGGAATCGGGTTGCTCACGCTTCGTAGATGCAATCGGACAGCATCAACTACATGCACCTCAGCACGTACTCGCTTGTGGGGGCCGCAGCGATGCTCGGCGGTGTCACCCGAATGACCATTTCGCTCACCATCATCCTTCTCGAGGCCACAGGTGTCGTCCGCATCTGTCGCCGCGGCGTCATGTGTGGCCACGTAGGCGACCTGCAATACGCGCTGCCGCTCATGATGACCCTCATGTCGGCGCGCTGGGTCGGCAACTGGCTCAGTGATGTACGCCTCGCTTGAACCTGTTGATGGCTGAGTGGCGCGACGCAGGGTCTCTACGACGTGCACATCCACGGCCGCGGGATCCCGTTCCTGGATTGGAGCCCACCCGCGGCGTTTGAAACCTTTACGGTGGCACATGTCATGAAGGAAGAGCCGCTGTACTTATGCAAGGTACCGCGCCGTCGCCGACTGCGACCCATCGGCGGATTAGCGGGAGTCGGTGGGCCATCTGCTGTCGACAGTGCTGGAGCGGCCGCACGATCACGCCTGGGCCGTTGTCGACGCTGACGGCTCGCACGTGCTCACGGGCACCCTCCAGCGGTAGGAGGCGTGGGCGGAATACTTTGACACCGCGCCGGTAGTTCCACGCTGTGCGCGCTGCTACTCGACAAGACAACATGGCGGGACGAGTTCCTTCGCGGCAGCTTCGAGGCGGATGAGCGGGAAAACTCGATCGAGGCCGTCGACTTTTCCAAGAGTGACCGCGACACGATCATCAACCTCGAGCGCTACATCAACCCTTCACCCTTCCTCATCCCAGGTACGCGAGGTGCCGACGAGGACGCGACTCAAAGCGTGTGCAGTGGAAGCCTCCGCAGCACAAGCCTACCGCCTCTTCCGGTCCCTCGGCCTCTCGTCCTTGTGCGTTGTGACAAAAACCGGCGAGGTGCGATGACTGCAAAGTCCATTGGAACCCGGCGTCATGCTGTCACTTGTAGCTGGCAGGCATCATCACCCGCGACGAACTGTACCACTTTAGTCGGCAGTCGTATTCCTAATGACCCCACATGCGTCGTGTACATTGAGGCACGTCGTCACTCAGTACATAGTGGGGAGCATGCGCTGCTGCCCGCGTCTCGCGACAGCTGCGGCGAAGGATGGCACGTTCCCTGCGAGCGTCCTCAACCACCCGATCGCGGCCTGTGGCCGTTGCCTTGTCCCCCGGCAACGGCCCACCCGCCGACACGCGAAGTCGCGGGGAACCATCTTGGCGGTCGACGACGCGGCCACGATTTGGACCAATCAGAGATCGAATAAAACGCAGGGTTGGAGGAGTGGGGGTCAAAGTACTTGAAATTTGTATGGGGGCTGGCGGAGAGTGGTGGTTGGTCAGTCGCATTTCATATTCTGGCGATGGCTCGGAAGCGCAACAACCGCCGCGGCGACAGCTCGGACGAGGAGCCCCCCAAGGTCGTGGAGGAGACGCCCAAGCCGGCCAAGGGCAAGAAGGAGCCTAAGAAGAAGGGCGGCAAGCGCGCGGACGACTCGGACGACGACAAGGCCGAAGCTGCTGTCGATCCGTACGCCCAGGTGGCAGCAAGCATGGCCTCGAAGAAGAAGGACAAGAAGAAGGGCAAGAAGCAGGCATCCTTTGCGGACGACGATGATGACGATGAGAAGATTGTCGTGCAGGACGTCGAGGCTGAGGAGGAGGAAGATCCGTACCTCCAGGCGGCTGCTAGCATCAAGTCGAAGAAGGACAAGAAGAAGGACAAGAAGAAGGCCGCGTTCGTGCAGGAAGTCGTAGAGGACGACGTTGCCGACGAAGACGAGGACGAGGTGGATCCGTACGCGCAGGTGGCGGCGAGCATGGCCTCGAAGAAGAAGGACAAGAAGAAGGGCAAGAAGCAGGCCTTCGTCGAGGAGGAAGTCGAGGAGGAAGTTGAGGAGGAGGAAGTCGAAGCCGAGGAAGAGGAGGAAGAAGACCCGTACCTCCAAGCAGCCGCGACCGCCGCCGCCAAGAAGAAGGACAAGAAGAAGGACAAGAAGAAGGCACTGCTGCTGGAGGAGCTCGCCAAGGCCGAGGCTGCGCAGGAAGATGAAGCAAAGAAGAAGGACGAGGCCAAGAAGAAGGAAAAGAAGAAGGACAAGAAGAAGGCCGCGCTCATCGCGGAGCTTGAGAAGACGGAGGAGGCCAACGAGGCGGCCGAGGACGCCGAGGACGCCGACGAGGAGAAGCCCAAGAAGGAGAAGAAGGATCGCAAGGACAAGACCAAGAAGCTCTCGAACAAGGAGCGCCGCAAGCTCAAGGAGGAGGCCGAGGCGCTTGAGCGCGAGACCGAGTACCACCGCGCGGCCAACCCGCTCGACGGGCAGCAATTCTCGGTGTCGCAGCAGGCCATCACCGAAGACGCCAACTGGGAAAACGCCACCGACATCCACATCGACAACTTCACCATCAACGCACACAACAAGCTGCTGTTCGACAACGCGTCGCTGCACATCAACGCCGGCGGCAAGTACGGCCTCGTTGGCCCCAACGGCCAGGGTAAAACGACGATCCTCAAGATGATCGCGCTCGGGGAGCTGCGCATTCCGCCCAAGATTGACTGCTTGTACGTGGAGCAGGAGGTCGTTGCCGACGACACGCGCGCCGTGGACGCCGTTCTCAAGGCCGACGCCGAGCGTTGGGCGCTGCTCGAGGAGGAGAAGGCACTCCTTCGGCAACTCGAAGCGGGCGACGACGACCGCGCCGATCAGCGGCTCAACGAGGTCTACGAGCAGCTTGCGGGCATGAACGCTGCGGCCGCCGAGGCCCGCGCACGCCGCATCCTCTTCGGTCTCGGCTTCGACTCGATGATGCAGGAGAAGGCGACCAAGGACTTTTCAGGTGGCTGGCGCATGCGCATCTCGCTGGCCAAAGCGCTGTACGTGGAACCGACGCTGCTCATGCTCGACGAACCGACGAACCATTTGGACTTGAACGCCGTCATTTGGCTCGACGACTACCTGCAAAAGTGGAAGAAAACGTTGCTCATTGTGTCCCACGACGCCGACTTTCTCAACTCGGTGTGTTCGGAGATCTTGCACCTCGACCAGAAGAAGCTCACGCCGTACCGCGGCAACTACGATATGTTCCGTGAGATGGAGGTGCAGAAGCGGAAGCAGGCGGAAAAGGCGTGGGAGAAGCAGCAAAAGCAGCTGCGCAGCCTCAAGGCCTCCGGCACGTCCTCCAAGAAGGCGACGGACATCATTAAGAAGCAGCGCGAACCGGGTGCGCGCGCCGCCAAGAAGGCGTCCAAGGCCTCGGTTGAGTCGGCTCAGGACTCGGGCAAGACGCTGGAGCTTCTCGAGCGGCCGCGCGAGTACACGGTCAAGTTCAGCTTCAAGGAGATCACGCAACTGTCGCCGCCGATCCTGGAGGTGCGCGAGGTGAGCTGGCGCTACGGCGAGCACCCATACCTGTTCAAGAATGTGGACTTTGGTATCGACACGGACTCGCGCGTGTGTATCGTCGGCCCCAACGGTGTTGGCAAGTCGACGCTTCTCAAGATCATCACGGGCGACCTCAACCCCGAAGAGGGCGAGGTTCGCCGCAACGGCCGGCTGCGCATGGGCGTGTACAACCAGCACTTTGTTGACAAGCTGCCGATGGGCGAGACGCCCGTCGAGTACCTGCGTCGCCTCTTCCAGGACATCACGTACCAGGAGGCTCGCAACCTGCTCGGCAAGGTCGGCCTCGAAGGCCATGCGCACGAAATCAAGAACCGTCTGCTCTCGGGTGGCCAGAAGGCCCGCGTTGTGCTCGCGGAGCTCATTCTGCTGCACCCGCATGTGCTCGTGCTCGACGAACCGACTAACAACCTCGATATCGAGTCCATCGATGCGCTGTGCGATGCGCTTAACGAGTACGACGGCGGCGTCGTGGTCGTCACGCACGACGCGCGGCTCATCGAGGCCATCCGTTGCACGCTGTGGGTCGTCGACGACCTCGACTGTGTGGCGTACCCTGGCACCTTCGAGGAGTACAAGAACGGTATCCTTGAGGACATCATGAAGAAGGCCGAGAAGGAGGAGGAGCGCATCCACGACAACCAGATCAAAAAGGCCGAGAAGCGCGCGCTGCAGTTCGCCAAGAAGGCGTAAGTAGACTTGAATTTATGCATCTGTTGGCAGCGTCAAAGCCTCAGCGAGGCCCGCCACAGGGCGGCGCGTTGTCACGTACGCCGCAAAGGCAGACGCGGTCAGCGCCGTCGACTCTGGCGTCGGAAGGATATCCTTTGTCTGCAGCGCCAGCAGCGCTGGGTCCGTCGCGTATGGCGCCAACAGGCTCTGGAGGGCGGCCGCGTTAAGCGAGTCTTGATGCCCGAGAAGGAGGAGCCACTGGTGCACGGCTGGCCGGCGTGAGGCGAGAATAGGGGAGGGCACATACTCGCGAGCTTGTCGGGGAGGTCGCCGCGGGTAAAAAGCTGCGGAGTCATACGTGTGAATAGATCGCGACAAGGTACGCTACCACGTACTGCTGGACGAACGCCGGGAAGCTAGGTGGCGCGTCGGCGGTCGGCGCGCAGGACCGCAGCAGTGCGTCGAGGATGCTACGCGGGTGTCAGCGCGCCGCGGCAGCGCGGCCCACACGAGGGAGTGACGTCGTCTAAGTGCATGGTCCTAAACGTAGTTGGTACCGCAAGGGGCCGCGTCTCGCACCCCGAGGTGGCAGCCTGGAAGCGGGCGTGAAGCTCGTAGATCTTCCGAGCGGGCACTAGGGAAACGATGAGAGGTACAAAGCTGTCGCGGCACGGACAGTTGTATTGCGCTTGAAGTTGCTCGACCTCGAAGATGGAACTCATGAAAGCGGCTTTGCCCTTTCGAAGGCAACCTTTGGCTGGCGAGGTGGATCTTATTGTGTCTTGTGGAAGACCAAAGAATTGAGCCCGCGTGCGAGGCCCATCGGCATTCACCGCCTGCGAGTTGCATCGGCCAACTCATTTACGCAGTACTCGGAGCTTTTTCCACTCGGCAGGAACTCTTGTAGTACAAGTGCTGCTGCCTAGATAGGCCGTGCGACGAATGCTCTGTCGCTGCTGTTATCCGCAGCAGCTACTGCAAAGGTTTGCATTAAACAGACCCCGTGTATCGCGGCATCCGTCTTTTGCACCATTGAGGCCAAGTTGGCAGCGGCCGGAATCGCACGCAAAGACAATGCAGCTTCTGCATAGCAGTTTAAGAGAGCATGACGCAAAACACTGCGCATCATGATGCCTTGTCCAGTTCTAGGCATCACCAGCGTTGTGCTGCATAGTCGGTCGAACTGCGATTGGTGTGACTTCTTACGAGGTGCGCTGTGCACTTGTAGCGACGGAGTGCGAGGTTCGTTGCGCCGAGAAATCCGCTGCTTGTCGCCCCAACTAACTACAGTAGTAGCTCCAGCGTTTAATGCTCTATCCTACTAGCAAATAGCCATTCGTGCACTGCAGTACTCCGTTGCACAACGAGTAGCGGCCTCTCTTCGCTGCGGTCATGGGTAACTGCGAGTCCAGTTGCACGATCTAGACCGCCTCCAGCGGAGGGAAAGTCTTCGAGGCGCCTCGCTCGGGTAGCTACAGTGGATAGAAGCCTCTACGTGGTCCCCTGGCCAATGCGTACAGTTCTGTCGCAGAATGCGCACTGAGGAAGGGCGTGCGATCCCATGAACCACCGATAGGCTTCTGCCACCGAGCGCTGCCGCGTACGCGAAGTTCCTCGAAGATCGAGGGCCAATCACACTGCTCGAAGTTGGTCATCGAAGTTCAAAGCGACACCAATCAATCCCGTTCGCGAAGCGACATGATGATGTCCACTGCGCGCTTGTCGCCGCGACTGGCCGCTTTGGCCTCGCGTCGACTGAAGCCGCCCGCGTGCCGAGCTGCTACTCTTCAGCACCGCGAGATGTCAGTTCTTCGCGATCTCATGGCCTGCGTCCGCAGCTGGTTCAAACGAGATGCAGCCCTTACTGTCGCCAAGGTGCACGATCCACCGCCAACACGCCGAGCTCACGCTGCTTGTTGTAGCCGCCTGCTCCAGCGTCAGTGCGGCGCGTGGTCTTGTCGACGCAACGCACAGGCACCAAAACGTGCTACCTCGTGGACGGCAACAACCTCCTGTACATGGTATACGACCCGACGTGTTCGTTGACTTAGTGCGAGCCTTTACTTCAGCGATCATTGCTCATGCCGACCTAGCAATACGATGCATGTTGGTGCAACAGTGCGCTTCCTGCAGCGCATCCGGGATATGATCCTCGTTCAACGACCCGACCGGTTGCTTGTCTGCTTCGACACGAGACAGGTCACCAAGCGCAAAAAGGAGAACCCGTCGTACAAGGCCGACCGCGCGAGTATGCAGCCGCAATTGCGACCACAATTCAAGCTAACGGTTGCCACGTCGTTTGCGGACTTTATTCCCAATGGTGCTGTAGACTGACGCGCTGCAAGTACTCAACTTACCCATCGCCTGCGTGCCTGGAGTCGAAGCCGACGACCTCATTGCGTCCTACTCCAAAGCTTGCGTCGCCGATGGATATGACGTGGTCATCGTATCCAATGACAACGACTTCCTGCAACTCGTGGACTCCACAACTGTAACAGTGCTTAAGCCCTCGCGCAACCGACTCATGCGGGAGCGGGATGTCCGGGCCATGCTCCACGGCGGCAAGCCTTTTTTGCAGCCCGACATCCGCGCTCTTTGTGGCGACCGCTGGGGAAAGACGCCTGGCTTGCCTGGTGGGTTGTCCAGGCGCGAAGCCGTGGACCTTCTCGAAGAACACGGAGGTTTGCTCCAACTCCTTAACAACCTGGACAAAGTTGGCCGTCATGCACGTCTCCCGTAGTTAATAGTGACTATGGTAGGTGGAGGATGAGACCATGCACCGGCGGCTCACAGAATCGGCCGAGATGCTGCGGATGTCGTACCGAATGACCAAGTTGGACGATCATTTGGATCTCCCGATCCCACTCGATGACTTGGTCAATCATGGTGCGTTCAACAGCGATGTCTTGGATCCGATCATCGGCACACCCGCCGCTGCCGTAGTCAAAGCAGCCCTATAGCATAAAACTCTTCATCTATCACTCCCTAGCTGCCTTTACAGGATGGCGAGGTGCAATGTCGGCGCCAACTTGCTTCATCAAGATGTTGCACAGAGCTCTCGCCCGAATCCTTGCCAGGATTTTGTGCGATAGCAAAGCTCATTATTGCCCATCGCCAGTGCAGATGCAATAGATAAACCTGCCAACATCTCCCCGCTCAGTCGTTGCCGAGCGCTCCACCAGTGCGAACCGGACCCTCCGTCGGCTGGTTGTCCATTGAACCGGCGCAACGCGTCAATTGCATTCGTTCGACGCTGCACACATTGACATGCGAGAATGCCAGCGCTTGGGCGAGGATCCAGAGGCGCTTCTTCAGCTGTCTTCCTCGGTTCGCTCCAAATCATTCGCGCCTCTCATTGGCCGTTCGAAATCACCTCTTGCCCAATCATATCGCTGGATTTCAATCCGGCTTTCTGATTGGGGGCCTTCCCACTGACACTTTTGTGGAAAATAATAGTTCATCATATACAAACTCCAAGATATTGAAGACCGCCATACTTTTCACCGTTGGACAGCGCCACTGAATGGGGCCTGTTATTCGAAATCAGGTGCTTTTTAAAATATCCCACCACCATACGATTGACAAGACGCGAATAAATAGTTTGAAAAAATACCGAACCAGCCGGAGTCCGTGCGCATCAAGGCCTGATAAGATCACTTTCGATTTTGGCATGTGCCCGCTGCGCTACATATTGCTTGCCGTCTCGCTGCTCGTGGCCTTGATCGGCTTATCGCAGGCCGCGCTCGAGGACGACGCCGTCTCGAGCCACAAGAAGACGGACGCCGAAGATGAGGATGAGGGCCGCAAGAAGTCGTCGACATTTAAGACCATCGTGGACATGCTCTCGGGCCGCTACCTCCTTGATGCGTACTACGGCCGTGCCGTGACTGCCAATTAGTGTCATCGCGCCTTGCTATTTTATGGACGACAGATGTGCCGTCGTGGTAGATGTACACTAGTAACTATTGGGAATGAAGTATCGCCAAGTTTTGCCTCTTGCCCGTTGCGTGCTTGTGGAGAACGGTGCAAAACCACTGCATGGTTCCGGACCGTCGATTATCGACGAGACACCAACGAGCATCTGAGTTGCATCAGATGTACTTCACATCAAGTTATCAACGTAAAAAGGACTTCCGTCGTCCGTCGACTTCTGCGAGCGGTTGCGCTCAACAGGTCGGATTGCCGTGCACTCTGGCGAGCGCTTGGAACCTGGTGAAAGCTAGTTGACGCATAGCGTTGCATAACACGTCCTTCAATGAACCTTTATGTTATGGCATCAAGCAGGTTACGCAGGGCAGTCGCCAGACGCACACGAGCGAGTGACTTCTGGCGTCTTGACACTGGACGTGGTGACGGCAGTCAGTTCTTCGTCCTTGCGCATCTTGCCCTTCTGTGGATCCGTGAGCTTGACCTCGTACGAGCCGGCTTCATTCTTCTTGCCCTGCACGATATTGAAGCGCAACATGGACTCGGCCTCCTCGATGCCTTTCACCATGGCCGCGATCGTCTCGGTGTCAGTCTCCCGACGGTTCTCGACGAAGGCAGCGCGGATAGCCTTGCGCGCCTCCTTGATAGCGTACACGTCGCCGCGGAAGGCCTGCTCGCTCGCGCGGATGAGGCTGCGGTACCCCCACAGCGCCTGGCTTCGAAGGCTCATTGTTCTTTTTAACACTCTGACCACCCCTCCAATCCGGCAGCCAGCCTAATTGGGCTTAAATTCGGACTTTCTGTTATATTCGGCATGTGCCTCAACTGCCTCTCCCACTGTGTTGTGTCCACGCATAAAGCGTCCAGCAGCACATCGCTGGCAGCCTTCCAGTTCACTTTGCCGGTTTGTCATGACGAACTAATGCTTACTGCAGGATCTTCACTACAACACTCGAAACAGTAGACTTCCACGCTGTTACGTTTGACGAATGAAGCGGCACATGCCGAAAACATAATGTCATATTGTCCACAATTATCGTAGTTATCGACTGCCAAGGCCGATGGCATTGCTGAAGGTACACAAGCACGGTCGAATTATATTAGTACAGCCCTTCTCCGGTCGAGGCGCTGGTTAGTGCACGGGCATGACGACGGGGGGCGTCGCGTCGTCAATCGAGTCGAGGCGATCCTGCTCATCGACGTACGTCTCATCGATCTGTTCGGCAATGATACGCACGACGACGGCATTGCCCATGATGTTCATGTACGTGGCAAAGCGATCCAAAAGCACGTCCATCGCGACAATCCAAACAAAGTTGGCTGGGGGGGTATCGCTCACGACGGACGTCCAAACCGCCGTGACCCACACGAGGCCGCCGTGCGGAATCGGCGACACGTTCCACGATGTAATCACGGAAGCGAAGACGACCAGGATCGCATTGGTGGCGTTCACGGCAAAGTCAGACGAAGTGACGTCTTCGCTGGCCGTCTGCGACTTCATGAGGAAGACGGAGCAGGCCGCGAGATAAAACGACGCGCCGTCCATGTGAATACCCGTTGCGACGGGTGTCACGAAGCGCACGAGCTGCTGCGACACTGTCCGCGTGGCATCGATGGCCTGGATAAGCATCGGCAGCGCCGCGAGTGAGGCTGATGAAGCAAAGCCGAAGTTGAGCGCCTTCTTGATCTGGAAAACGTAGGCGAAGAAACTGCGGCGAGTTGTGAGGAACCCCAGCACGGGCAGCACAATGTAGCAGTGGAGCACGGCGCCGGCGGCAAAGATGGCTGTGAGGGCACCAACGGCCTGTGCGGCGGCTGTAAAGTTGCCGAAGAACGAGTTTTGGCGGACGATGATCATATGCAGCGCCTGACGGTAGGCGAGGGTCAGCGCCTGCTCAGCGGGCGACAATACAGTGTCGGCCGTGGCGTTGGCCGCCGCCTTAGAGAAGGTTTGCACCTTGGGGAGCGGGTTGGTGTACGTCGGGTCTTCGGGCAGCACAAAGGAGGAGGCGACGAGAAAGAGGACGGCGACGGGCACAAAGTTGATGACCCACCCGATCATAATGAGGAAGATCGAGTTGAGCTGGCGGAAGAGGTCGAGGATAGCGTGATTGGAGATGGAGATCTTGGCGAGCACGACGCCAAGGGGAATGGCGAACATGACGACGGAAACGAGCGCCGAGTCCTGCACGAAGGCGCCGACGATGTTGTCGGTCACGAGTTCGCTCATGAGCCCGAAGAATACCTGCTCCGGGCCCTGCGTCGTAGCGTTGATCTGGCTCACTTGCTGGAAAACAGCATTAGTGTCGTTGATATTGAGCGTCGTCTCGGCCGGCAGACACGCCATCTCGCCCCACGCCGTAACGCCCACGTACCCCGTGAGGTTCGTGGTAGGGCTCAGGGGGCAGCCCATCGTCATGGGGATCGAGCCGTTGTTGGTGGTGCTCCCAACGGTCAAGCTCGTAGACTTGGTGCGGTAGACACCTTTGGGCATTATAGAGGCGAGGATGACACCCTCAATGGCGGCCAGGATGGATAAAGTGATGAAGAGCACTGCCATGCGCGAGCCGACCATCTTGGCCTTGCTGAGGCGGACGAGGTCGGCGATACCGACCGTCACGTTGACAAAAATGAGCGGTACGACGAGGCACGAAAGAGCGCGGATGAGCATGTCGCCTGGCAACTTGATCCAGTCGTTCCACATGTTTTTAGTCTCGAGGTTGGCTTGGTACTGCGCGATTTCCGTGAGCACGTCGCGCATCGGCATGTCGTCGATTGCCTCAGGCGAGAGGTTGGACATCCTTGTGGCCTGGTCGACGCCAAAAGCGAGACCGACGCCAAGCACGATTGCGATCACCAGACCTGGCAGACCAAAGTACACCTTCTTGTACCGCGCGCCTTCGATCGTCCAAAGGTACGCGTAATACTCGTCGTTGGCATCAGCTGGCTTGCCGTCGTACCCGTTCTCGCTCGAGAGCATGGCGACTTCCCCTTCGAGGTGCGGTACATCGGGAATTGTCGCCGGATGCGTTTGTGCGCTAGCGACGCTGCGCATGTTGTTCGAATGGCCACTTGACACCGAGTCGGCAGCGCTCGGGTGCCGCCCGCTCGAAGCCGGCGATGGACCGCGTGCCCCCACGACGGGTGAGGCCGTGGCGTTGTGCCTGCGAAAGTCCGTGCGCGCCTCGGGCGCCAGAGGCGACGCCGTGAGGGGCCGCGCCGACGACCGAAAATCGGTCACCGGTGGGGCAACCGGCGACGCTCCGCCAGGGCGCGCGCGGAAGTCGGTGCGGATTTCGCCGCGGTAGACTGGCGGCCGTGTACTCGGCTGGGAGTTGCTCGACATGGGGGCGAATAGAAAACTGAGCCATGGCGAGGCGCGTGATACTCGTTCTCCATCTGGCCCTGCTGGCACATGGCGACATCCTGCGTCATCTCTACTGCATACAAACCGCAAGAGAGAGGAGAGGAGAAGAGTTGGCTTGAAAAGGGCAACTTCGTCAAGTACTGGTAGCAGGACAAATGCATGGCCACGAAATCACCAGTCCGCAGCAAATGCCGTCCTGGGAGCATTCTCGAAAATTGGTGCGCGCTATGACACCAATGCGAACCGAGCTACAGTACTACAATCTTACGGATGACTATGCTGCGTAGTAGGATCAACTTGAAATGGAGAGCGGTTCATCACCGATCAACAGCGACCCTCGTTGCCGCGCGTAATGGCACAGTGGTTCTTTGTCTTCATTCGTATTCAACCCTCTCACACAGCTGCCACAGCTGGACATTTAAACGAGCAACAAACGAAAGGACGCACTACCAGTAAAGTAACTATCACAAGACGCGCCAGGCAAACCTGGAGCACAAGCCGTCGTGGCGGTGGTTGCGCGCTAGGATTGTCGAAGAGCTTACACCCGAAGCCATGCTGGGAGAAAAGAGAGTGAAAGAGAGTTGGGAAACGTTTGGTCCACCTGGTGTATGCATCTAAACGCGGCGCTTGAGCCACTCCTTTTCTTAGTATCTTTTGATATCTCAAATGAGGAGTATCCTAGAAATATATACAATGTTACTTGATCATTCCTTTGAAACAACGAATATCGTCTCAAATAGAAGAGTCAGGCCGAGGTGTCGCGAATACTCATGTGTGTCACGCAACGGGGTTTGGCATCAACGGAAAAACGCAGCCATGGACCACCGTCTTGGCTACAGTGTACTGGTATACACTCGGCAGCTTTACTGTACAGTCAGCACCTCGGGTCACCATAGCTGGAAACCCATCACCGCAGAAGCATGCATCTGCCGAAATTATTATGATGAAGCACCAGCGCTTAACGATGCTGGCGCCACGAGCGTGTGACAGTCCACTGCTGTCATAGCACATGAATTGATCGTAGATTTGGCGCTGTCATACATGTTCGTAGTCGTAAACGAGGCAACTGGATCGTGTCATTGCGTAATGAGAGCGACGGCGGGACACTTCACCCACAACTCTACATCGCAAATGCGTGGACATTAACAACACTATGTAATTCTACACGACGCTCGCTGGACAAGACCTTAAACGCACGCGCCATGACACGGGAGTTGGTAAGCGATATGAGAAGAGGTATTTGAACATGCATGCGTCCAGTACTAGTACATGAATGTGATTGCTCTGGCTGGATGGCCAGGGCAAGTGACTGCTACGCATGATGACTGACAACCAGGGATCAAAATAGCAATACCTTCGCGGGTTAGCGGGCACACTGCGAATAAATTGAGTGTCGTGTGCCTGAACTACCTTGCAGTAACACAACGTGTAGCTTTTTTTCGCCAGGAGATGAGAAATTACATTTGTGTCTGTTTCATAGTGTGTTGAGGACGCTCTGTCCTTTGTGGACACGGACATTCAAAGCCCCTTCACCTCTGTCCTCAAGTGAAAGATTGTACACGTGGTGGACTCGGTGCACAATCCATATGGCTTATTATAAAACGAAATCACTTCATATCAATTTACATGGTTTCATTGCGCCCTATTCGCTGCTTGAGGCCACTTAACTAAGGTAAGGGAGTCGACATTTGAAAATTGCGGTCTTGCGCCCAGATCCGCAGTCTTGCAAGATGTACAGAGCTTCAATGGTGTGAAAAAGACAAGTTGCTGTGCGCGAAAATACTAGAGTAAAGCAAAAGAATAATTAAAAGATACAACTCCGATGCCGTGCTAGTCGAGGCGGTCTTGCTCGTCGACGTATGTTTCGTCAATTTGCTCCGCAATGATGCGCACAACGACTGCGTTCGAGAGGATGTTCATGTATGTAGCGAAACGGTCGAGAAGTACATCCATCGCGACGATCCACACGAAGTTGGCAGGTTGGGCGTTGGCGACGACAGACTGCCATACAGCCGTGAGTCCCACGAGGCCTGCGTGTGGCACAGGCGAAACGCTCCACGACGTAATGACGGCGACGAGAACGATCATAACGGCTTTGCCGGCGTTGAGTTCAACGTCTGCTCCATCGGGTTGCGACTGCAACAAAAAGACAGCGCCGGCCGCGAGATAGAAGGCTGCTCCGTCCATGTGAATGCCGGTGGCGACGGGCACGACGAAGCGCGTGAGCTGGTGAGACACAGCTTGCGTGGCGTCGATGGCTTGGATTACCATGGGCAAGGTGGCCAGCGAGCACGCCGAGCCAAAACCAAAATTGAGCGGCTTCTTAAGTTGAAGGAGGTAGCTCAGTGGGTTGCGTCGAGTTGCGATGAACGTGAGAGCTGGCAACAACACGTAGCAATGCACCAAGACCCCGATAGCGAAGACGGCAATGAGGCTGCCGATAGCCGTGGCGGCGGCTCCGAAGTTGTCGAAGAACGAGTTCTGGCGCACAATCACCATCTTTAGCAGCTGGCGCAAATTGGCCACCAAAGCCGGGTCCATATCGGCGGTGCCCCACGACCGCTTGGGCATTTTGGGTAGTGTCGTGGGGAAGGTCGGGTCGTCCGGAAAAATGAAGGCAGACGCCACGAGGAAGACGACAGCGACGGGCACGAAGTTGATGATCCAACCAATCATGATGAGGAAGATTGAGTTGAGCTGACGGAAGAAGTCGAGGATGGGGTTGTCGCGCCGGCTCGGGTGGTGCGCGAGGGCGACACCAATGGGGATGGCAAGCACAACAACGCAAAGCAGCGCGGTGTCCTGAACAAATGCACCGATGACGTTGTCCGTGACGACTTCGTTTGCGAGGTCGAAAACCACTTGGCTTGCTGTTTTTTTCAGTCCATGAAACGCGCCATTGCGGGCGTGCGAATACACGCGATTAACGTCCACAAGTTTGACGTAGCTCTCAGAGGGTAGGCAGGCTAGTTGTCCGTCCGGTGCGAAACCCAAATAGCTTGTAGTGTTCACCGAAGGGTCCGAGTCGCACGCCATGATGAGCGAGATGGCAGCTGCTGATTTGTTGCTCCAGCTGCCGCTCCGTTGAAATGTCATAGACGAAACACTGTAGGCACTTGCAGGCACAGCGGCAGCGAGTGAGACGCCGAGGGTTCCAGCTGTGATAGAAGTCACGAGAAAGAGCAGCGCCATACGCCAGCCGACGAGCAGCGCCTTGTGCAGAGAAACAAGGTCGGCGATACCGACAGTAACGTTCACGAAGACAAGCGGGACTACGAGGCACGAGAGGGCGCGGATAAGCAGTTCCCCCGGCAGCTTAATCCAGTCGTTCCAGATCATCTTTGTGCCGACGCTGCGCACAACATTCTGCAGGGTCGAAAGTACTTCAGTGAACTCCAAGGAATCGACTGCGGAAACGGGCACCGTTGCAGCGTGCGTCGCCTGATCGACGGCGAATGCTAGAAGCACGCCGACGACAAGGGCCAGCAGAAGACCAGATATGCCAAAGTAGATTTGCTTGAAGCGGGAGCCCTGCACTGTGAAGAGATGCGTGTAGTAGTCGTCATGAAGTACGATTTTCTCTTCGGACTCACGATCACTGGAGAGCATTGCCATATCGCCGTCTGGCATAGCAAGAGTCCGGCAGGGCGGAGTCGCACTCGATGCATAAGAGTCATGCTGCAATGGCGCCGACGACGCCGGAGAAGGGCCGTGGGAGCGGTGCACTGGCGATGTCGTTGTGTTTGCTTGTCGACGAAAATCAGTGCGAAGCTCGCCCGCGAAGTGCGGGCGGCGTTGCGGTGTTGATTGATTGCTCATGGGAACAAATCGTAAATGACTGGAGCCACCAAGTTCTTTCGCGTCGCCAGAATTGCTCGTCCCAGCTCTCACCTGGATAGAGCAGCCACGTTTCATACGCCTTCTGTGGGGTCGCCTTAGACCCAAAAGATCCCACCATCAGTGCTGCCTAGCGAGCATCCGTACTGTAAAAGGAGGCGGTCCGACTACATCGGAGTATTTTGCCAATGATCGCAGCACAAAATCGGTGCTATCATTTGTGCACATATGTATATTGTTAGAGGGGATCGCTTTGGCATGATCTGGGCGAGCTTCCTCGCTGGTGCGTTGGTTAGGATAGTCGTTTTGGATATTGTTAAGATGGTGTGATCGGCACCAAGATGGAATTGGGCTGGGTGATGAACCCATGTGCGATGTGTGACGGAGCCAAGAACGTCGCAGGCACCACCTACGTGCTAGCGTTACCATTTATGTATCAACTTCAAAATATTTTCTTTGGTCCGTCGAATTGGGACTGTGTGTGACCTTGATGGGCCTCCGGCATTTCAGCAATTCCGACTAACTGCGGCGACCTCGCGGCGTGGTTGCAGGTGGTAACGCTGACCGCTCTGGAGCTCTCGATCCATTAGCTGGACAAGGTTGCACTTGGGCCATAGAAAGTCCATCCTGAACAGCTAGCGAGAGTCAAAAGGCAATATCACCTGCGGGTTAGGGGTTCAATCCAAATGGTTTGTAGCACCACGATCGCCTACACCTGGCCAGATTCAGCCAATTCTGCTTCCAGACGAAGTGCGCAACTTTAAAGGAATCTTCAAGGATGCCGTACAGGTCGAACCTCATTTAATACTACGTAGTAAAACATTAAGACAATGCACGGGCCGAGAATGCTGTCGGAACAAAGCAACTTCCACTCAAAACAAAAACTCGGGCAGCTGTGTCCCAACCTGGGTCCGATAACGTTACTGTTCGTGGCGTGCAACAGCTACTACCTTGATTTTTGGATCGGCCAACTACAATACATAAACGGACGCACAGTATTCGGCGCAAATGTGTCCGGCAAATGAAAATTGGAGGTAAAATGCTGTTGCTGACAAAACTGGTGGTCTCGCAACAGGTGGTGCCAAAAACCTGTGAGTCTTGAACACAAAAGGTGTTCAAAACTTGGCTCGCCGTGCTAGCTAAATGCCACAATTGCGCGGCTCGGGTCTGCCAACGGGGAGGCGACCACGTCCTCGGGTTGGGTCCAACGCCCTATTGCCCATGGCTGCTCATGGCGGAGACTGGCCGTAATGCTCACTCTCTGCGGTAGTTCTCGCATACCGTTTTGCAATGGGCCTACTCCAGGACGTGTTGGGTCGCATTACTGTGCGCCGACCTACTGGGAGTGACAAAAAGTTCGTGGCATGGCTCAAGAACACGTCGCGCGACTAGCGCTTCGCGTACGCGGGCCTGCTGCTCGGGCAGTACCGAGGCCCTTCGCGCAGTAGCAGCAGCCGGCGACTGGGATGATGTGGACCTCGACCTTGAGGTCACCGGATACAATTTATAGTTCGCATGAAGTAGCGGTGCCAGAGTCTGCCATTCCATGTGCTCTGAGGCGTTTCGTCGGCTGCCCATCGCCTCGCCAATTCGACTCATTCACGCCTTAAACGGTGAAACACCGTGCTAAGCGTGCGGCGTCCTGGTCAGGTGCATTGCTCCGGTGGGGTGCAGGCTCTCACGGGCGCTTGGTGGCGGCCAGGCGGCCGCTGCACGCGCCAACGCAGGGTTTGCGCTTCGAAAGCTACTCACATTAACTTACCAAAGTTGCACACACTGCCATGATAATGAAAGACGTCGTCCTTTTCGTCCATATTAAATGTACGTACCATGGCGACCACAAGACTGGAGAAGGGTTCATAAAATCAACTGATAATTTTGATACTCGGAGCAATTGCAAGGCTGATAGTTGTTGCCGCGGCAAAGGAGCTGTCGCCATCAGCGAAGTCGGAACTACCTCACTAAAGCAAAGCGAAAGAACCGGGAGCTTGTGAATTTGCGTTCCTGAGTTTTATTTGAGGCGATGGATATGATGGCTTGTTTTTGCTATAAATTCTCCGCGTATGCTCGTCGAAAATCGATCCTTTCCGAGTCGAAATGGCCGCGACGATCCCACGCCACTTGGCACATATGAACATAAAATTAGTACAACTTGCCTCCTATTCTTGTAGGTAGCCGTCTGTGCACGAGCCCCGGTCGAGCTCGTCGACGTAAGTTTCGTCGACTTGCTCGGCAATGATGCGCGTGACGATGGCCGTGGAGAGGATGTTGGTGAGAGTCGCGAACCGATCGAGGAGGGCGTCCATGGCAACAATCCACACAAAGTTGATGGGAATTTTGTAGAATTCGGTGTCGGGGTTGCTGGCGACGGCCACCCACACGGCGTTTAGCGCCAAGAGGCCTCCGTGCGGGATCGGCGCACAGCTCCACGAGTTGATGACACTTGTGAAGAAGATCATGGCCACGCGAGCTGGTGAAAGCGCAAAGTTGGGATCGTCCACTGCCGTTTGCGCCTTCAGCAGGTACACGGTGCAAGCCGCAAGGTAGAAGGCAGCTCCGTCGAGGTGGATGCCCGTTCCGATGGGCACGACGAAGCGAGTGAGCTGCTGCGACACCGTGCGCGTGGCGTCGATGGCCTGGATTGTCATGGGCAACGCTGCCAGCGACGACGCCGACCCAAAGCCAAAGTTGAGGGCCTTGTTGAGCTTGAAGATGTACGCGTACGGGTTGCGGCGTGTCGTCACAAACGTGAGCAGTGGCAGGAACACGAGCGCGTGGAAGAGCGTACCCGCGAGGAAGATGGCAGTGAGTGATCCGACGGCGTTGGCGGCGGCGCCAAAATTGCTGAAAAATGAGTTGGTCCGCACAACGGCGAGTGGCAAAATGTTTTTCCAGAGGGCGACCTGGGCGACCGAAAAGTTTTGGACGCGGAACAGCTCAGGCGGGAACGTCGGGTCGTTTGGGAGGATGAAGGAGGAAGCGACGAGAAACACGACGGCGACGGGCACGAAGTTGATAACCCACCCAATCATGATGAGGAAGATCGAGTTCAGCTGGCGGAAGATGTCCAAGACTGGGTTCTTCCCCGTGCTCGACACCATCCCGAGAGCGATGCCCAGCGGGATGGCGAAGACTACGATGCTGACGAGGGCGTTGTCTTGCGCGAAGGCCGCCATGATGTTGTCCGTCACTAGCTCGTTAAGCAGTTCAAAAACAACCTCGACGGGCGCCTCCGTCTTGTTGGCAAAGTTGCTTACGCGTTGGAAGACGTGGTCAACGTCGATGAATCCGAGACTGGTGCTCGGTGATTTGGCCATGCACGTCATTTTATTGAGGCTCGCGTTGAAGCCAAGGAAGAGACTGGTGTTGCCGGGACACGCCATCGTCACGGGCACCGCCACGGACGATTGCACAGTCGAATTGGACGCGGCCGTGCGGAAGATGGTGGCGGGGATGAAGGCAGAAAAGAGGATGCCTTCGCCCGCAGCCACGATGTTCGTTAGGAGAAAGAACAGCACGAGGCGCCAACCCACGACCGCGGACTTTTGCAGGGCGCAAATATCCGCAATCCCAACTGTCACGTTGACAAAGATGAGTGGCACAACGAGGCACGACATGGCGCGGATGAGCAGGTCGCCTGGGAGCTTGATCCAGCGCACGTACTTTTGTTTGCTCGCCATTGCGATCGTGACATTCCGAAGTGTCTCGGTGATGACGACGTGGTCCGTGAGGCTGCTCACGTCCGACGGGTATTCACCGCGCGTCGCGAGCGAAACGAGGTACCCGACGAGAATACCGAGAATCACGGCGACGAGGAGGCCCCAGACGCCAAAGTACACTTTCTTGTACCTTGCGCCCTCGATTGTCCACAGATACGCGTAGTACTCGTCCGTCGTCTCGTGGGGCTTAGTCGGAAAAGTGCGCTGTTCCGAGAGGATCACCATGTCCGGTTCGTCTGGCAAAGGGTACCGCGTGTGCGGCAACCGAGACGATGCTGTGCTAAGGTGCGACGACGCGCTCGTTCCCACCGAGTGCCCCTCGGCGTACAGAAGGCTGCGGGCATCACTGCCGCAAACATACCCGTCCGGCGGCAGATTGGCTCGGCGAAAGTCGGTGCGGACCTCGGCCTGGGATGGCGGGCGGAATGGCTGCATGTCGGCGACGACGTGCGTTCGTTGGCGTTTGATCGACTCTCACGTCGCGCGTCTGGCCACATGGGCATACAAACTGCGAGATCTGCGTCCTGTCTAACATGACGCGCTTCCCCACAGACCAATGAAATGCATGATTGTTATGGATTTTAACCAATCACATCGAGTCAACTGAGGTGTGGGATCGCAACTGCATGTAACCTGGCGCCTGTCGTCGCCACGGCATCTGATCCGTTCGACATTACAGGCGCCGAAGGACACAGGCAATCAACGACAGACGCGCCAGAGCTATTATATTGACGTTACCTTGCTCTCTACAGACCACCACACACCAAATACCATGTACAGCAACCGTCGGGGTCGCGATGGCAGCTAGCGGATTGCGACCCCACACAGCACGAAGTCGCCGCGGGCAGCACAGACTTCGTCTTGAACACTTACTTGAATTAGAGCCTGTTATTTCACCTAGCTGGAGGTGGAAAGTATCATGCTCCGAGGATATCTAGATTTTGCAAAACCAGCACCGATACTGGTGGAGGCAACGCCCGTAGCGCACACCGAGCTGCTTCCTTGGGCGCGGTTGAGAGCGCTTTTGCGTCCCTGGACCTTCTATCGAACAAAGATCACCGAGGTGGCGGATTGCCACGCCCCCATTGGCTCAAGTGCGAAACGCCCACGCTGTGATTGGTCCACAAGAAGGCGCGATTTGTGGAAAAGTAGTCTGCAAAGCCACCGGCGCCGAAGCACATTTCCTTTTGCCACTTAAATGATGCGCGGTCGAGCGTACGAGACGATCAGCTTGGGCGAGGACACGGCGCTGACAGCCACCGGGCGTAGCAACCTGTCAAAGCTTGCGTCGCATCGGCGGGTCCTGCTCACGATGATGGGCGGGTTTGCCCTCTTTTACGCTGGCATTAATCTTCTTCCGACCCTGGACGAACGCGCTGCACCTGCTGCATCATGGACAAGTGTTGACGCGGCATCTCTGGCAACGGTTGTGCCGGAGAAGAAGTTCGTCACACGCAACGGAACGGACGAGGTCGACACATTCTGTGGCATCGTCGGTCAAGAGTCTGGGTACTCTCTGGATGGTGGCACCCCCTTTGATGTCTAATCGCTCTCCATAGGTACATCAAGCTTCCCAACAAGAAGGACGACCACTACTTTTATTGGTTTTTCGAGTCTCGGCGGGACCCTGCAAACGACCCGCTTATTTTGTGGCTCACGGGCGGGCCCGGTTGCTCCAGCATGCTTGCGTTGCTGTTCGAAAACGGGCCTTGCGTCGTGAACAAGGATCTCACGACGCAACTAAACCCGCTCTCGTGGAACAACATTGCCAACATGATCTGGCTCGACCAGCCGACGGGCGTCGGCTTCTCTTACGGCGACCCCGCAGACGCCGACACAAATGAGGACGATGTTGGTGAAAACATTTGGCACTTCCTGCAAGGCTGGCTTGATCAGAACCCGCAATTCAAAGGCCGACCGTTTTACATTTTTGGCGAGTCGTATGGCGGGCACTTTGCCCCTGCGGCGGCGCACGCAATCTTCACGCGCAACGCCGACCCTGCAAACAAGCACCAAGTGATTCGCCTCGAAGGTGTCGCGGTCGGAAATGGGCTCACGAACCCGATTGAGCAGGTACGTCGATATTCTGGTATTCGCGGTCTCACAGCGTCGTCATTCTAGTACGCCCACGCTGCTGACATGGCGGACAACTCGTACAACCTGACGCTGGTGTCCAAGGCCAAGGAGGCGGAAATGAAGGCCCAAGTGCCGCGCTGCGTCGACATGATTCGCGCGTGTCAGACGGATGACTCAATCTGCTCCGAGGCTCAAGAGTTCTGCCACGAGGCCCTCGTGAACCCGCTCTTCCTCACGTCTGGGCGCAACCCGTACGACATTCGCCAGGCTTGCGGCGGTGGTCAGTCGATCGGGTGCTATGACTTCAGCCACATCGAGGAATTCCTCAACTCGCCTGGGATCATGGAGACGCTGGGCGTGAACACAGCGCGGGTGACGCAGTGGCAAGAGTGCAACTTTCAGATCAACGCCCAGTTCGGAAACGACTGGATGAAGGTCTACTCACAATACGTGCCACCGATGCTCGAAGCCGGCGTTCGCGTTCTCATCTACGCTGGCGATGCCGACCTCATGTGCAACTGGCAAGGCAACGAGGCATGGACCCGCAACCTGCCGTGGTCGGGCCACGACGCCTTCGACAGTATGGAGCCGCGCAAAATGATGTTCCAGGAGAAACACGTCGGCGACTTCCGCTCGTACGGGGGTCTCACCTTTGCCCGTGTTTTCGAGGCCGGCCACATGGTGCCCATGGACCAGCCCGAGGTTGCCTTGGCCATCGTTGACAGCTTCATTCGCAACGATGACTTCGGGAAATCGTAATCAACAATAATCAAATGACTCGAGTGACGTTGTTCAGGGCACCTACTGTGGCTTGAATTGTGTGGTAACATGCGGGCGACAACGAAGTTGCAGTCGCGCGATGTGCTCCTCCGCATGCGAGCGCTCGTTTGGTCGGGCCCCCAAGAGGCGGCAGCTTGTGGACGAGAATACTCAAAACGACAAGAGATGTCAACTTGGCACCGAGGACAAGAATGATTGCTAAGGAAGCCAAAGTAGCACAACGTGTGAAATTGGTTCGCCATCAAATGGCCTAGGAAGCAACGGAGGGTGCAGAGGCTGGCGGCTTGGTCAGTGTCTTGGTGTCGATCGAAAAGGCGCCAAAGCCCTGGGAAATGCGCCGAAGGTAGCACTGCAGGAGCGCTTCCACATCCCGCATCACTAACTCGCACACGACTTCGTCCAAAAACGTTGCTACACGAGCCCGTCAAAAAAGAAAGGGTCGAATGGTACCGAGAGCCAAGACGGACTCGAGCCACGGTGTACCCTGGAGCGCTGCCGAGACCGCTTGATGGCGGCCGAGATCAAGCGTGGAGGCTACAGGAAAGGACGGATCCAGCCACACGCCTGACAAAGCGCATTAGATGGGGTCAATGCGATGGGTACCAAGGAATTGAAGCTGGGTGAAAAGACTCTCGACCCATTGACTGTAGCGTCCAAGGGTCTCCTTGGAGCTACGCACCCATGAGAATCGAGCAAGATGCATTCGGTATACGTGTTCTCCACCATGGCGGCGTTGGCTCGCTCGACAACGGCGACTGCTTGCTTCTTAACCATGCGACCAAAGCCAAAAGCGAGACTGGCCATCTTGCCAACGGTATTGCCAACTGCGCCACCCCCTACAGCGTTCGAGACGTCACGTTCGACCTATGTTTCCCATGACGAGGAGATTGCGTGAATCAAGAAGCACCTTTGTCGGGTCCTGGGGCGCCGGCGGTGGTCCTTGCGCAAGGGTCGGAAATGGGCGGACCAGCTCGGCGCGCAGCTCCTGCACAAGATTCACCGCGTTCTGTAGCGTGTGACCAAAGACTGTTTTGTTTGCTTCAGTGATGGGCGGTGAAAGCGCCTCGAGTACTCGAAGCTCTTTCGAGAGGCTCTCGAGAAGTCGGATCTTGTGGTCGACCCCTGCAAGGCGCACACGGTCCATGAGCCTACGTCTTTGCTCTGAGACCCTTTTTACCACATCTCTGAACAAACCAAATCTCGCGGGGCGCATACAGCCGCGGGGTTAGGAAGCACCCGGTCGCGATGCTCCCCTGGATGAGGTTCATGACACCAAAGACACGTAGGGGACCAGTCGGAGGGGCCTTGTACGGGACCTGCATCGATCATAAGCTCATGATTCAATCAAGATCCAGAGAAACCTCGTTGAGTGTGTAGTACTTCTCGAGAAGCTCAGCTGATAGATTAAGCTTGTGCGGGCCTTGACTGCGGGGAGATTTGCTATGGCAAGAGTGTGAGCACCACCGTTCGACTCGACAACCTACAGCTCCAGAGCTTCTTCATCCTAGCGCATGCGTCAGGCTGTGGTGGCGAAGCGATTGCCGACGCACCTCCTCAAGCGTCAGCTGCTCAAGCGCTGGGCCCACGACCTCTTCCATGCTTGGATTTTGTTCTTGGATGCCTTCAAAACCGACTTACACTATTATGGGTACACACTATATGGAAGTTTCCGATTCTCCACCGGATAACATGGCGTTTGGGTCCGGATGCCGGACTGGGAAGGAAGATCGATCATGCGAATTGCCGCGGCCATCGTGTGCGCGTTGGGGCTGCTCGCCGGACTAGGAGCCGGGTACGACGACTTCATTTTTGACGACGATATGGGCGAAGACAATGGTGGCGAGGTACGCATGGGCTACGGCACAGGCGTCGCCGACGGACCGGTGTCTTGTAGGTGAATTGCGTCGTCGATGACGATGCTGCGGTTTGCCATATTCCGTCCGTGTTTGATCGCGGGCTCGTTACTGCATCGCCCACGGCTTCATCTATTCTTAAGGTATCTTGCATTGCCAGCTCTTGCCTGTGAAACTGGGGCACGTCGAGTAGCATGCAAACCACTTCGATGGCAACACTGCCATCAAGCGCTTTAGTGGCGAGACACTGGGGTATGTCACGCCGTGGAACAAGCACGGGTACGACACGGCCAAGATCTTCCGCAAAAAGTTTACGTACATCGCGCCTGTGTGGTACCAGGTCGGGTCGACGGCGCCGAAGCTTGTCTGATGCTGAATGTAGATTCGACACGATGCAGCCAAAACACCGACGCTCACAGGAGGGCACGACGTTGACAGTAAATGGATCGACCAAGTGCGCGGCAGTGATGGCGACGGTCCCAAAATCGTGCCGCGCTTCATGTTCGAAATGACATCGCTGACGCAGCGCGAGGTGACGCAGATTGTCAAGCTCTTGGCGCAAGAAGTCGCTTCGCATGGC
Source organism: Achlya hypogyna (assembly GCA_002081595.1). Lineage (NCBI taxonomy): Eukaryota > Oomycota > Saprolegniomycetes > Saprolegniales > Achlyaceae > Achlya > Achlya hypogyna. Next base: position 44,688 of record JNBR01000575.1, read on the forward strand.
TATGATGGCCTTACGTTAGAAGTCCAGGACGCTGTCGACCGGCACCTTCTTCACTCTTCGAGTAGATTCCGATCGTCGAGATCACGGTGCCCTTCCTCCAGGCTCTCGGCAAGGCGCTGCACAAAGCCAGACGGTTGCTTTTGGTCGTGCTTCCGACAAGCCAACGCGACGTAGCGCCATGCCAATGGCCCGAGTGTTCCATCTTATCCAACTTTAGGGCCGACTCTCGGTGGATGGGACGTTTGTGACTCAGTATTCGCATCATTGGTAGCAAGACTCACGGGGCGATTAGGTTGATGCCCTTCGTCGACCGCTTCTCAGTGAATGCGTACGACTACTCTTCGGCTGGCCCGAACGCACCTTTGCCGTGGCTTCAAGCGACGTTGCGCCAGCTTCAGCCTCCGTCCAAGTTTCTCATGGGTCTCGCTTTCTACGGCTACGACACGAACGGTGCGACGGGAGACGACGAGACGGTGCTTAAGCCTGTTTGTAGAAGCAGTCATTGGCCCCCAGTACCTGGAACTTCTATCACAACACTCGCCTGAAATCGAATGGGATGCCCATGCCCACGTATCTTCCCTTTGGCCATGAACCACACCAAGATTTTCGCTAGGAGTGCGTATTCGCGTACGCCGGTCGTCGCCGGGTCTACTACCCATGTCTACGCTCGGTGCATGAGCGGCTTGAATACTTCTCTGGCATGGGAGCTGGCGCAGCCATCTGGGAGATTGGCCAAGGACTCGACTACTTCTTCGATCTGTTGTGAAAAGTTCATCAAGAATAGCTGCCTAAGAATAGAGCTTCTTTGCCAAGAACGGACACCATTTGCCAATCAACCCGGCACGAGTCAAATGGCCGAACCGCAGAGTCGTAGCCGATACCCTTCGCGCCGAGCAGCACTGATGATCGGCGTCATTGTCGTCGTTGCAGCTGTTGGCGCAATAGTTGTCTCTCAAGTCTCTGGTGTGACGAGTTCGAAGAGCACAGAAGCCGCGACAACGACGACCACAGAGGATGGGACGCTGGCACCCGCGACGATCTACCCTGGTGTGGCCGACACGACGGCCACAGGGTCCACGCAGGAAAACACTTCAAACAAAGCACAGCCACCGGTGGCATCGACAAGTTCCCATGGAACCCATGACGGGATTGATGACGGTGCGATCAGCTCAACTGCGCCCACTGCAGCGGGGGCTTCGCCTGGAGCTCAAAAGACATCCGAGGCCTCGATGCAGACCGAAAGCTCCACTAATGGCGCAGCTCCGACGTCGCACGAAACAGAGAGCCGCCCTGCCTCCCCCGAAGGTACCCCATCACAGTCGAAAAAGAGCCCAAAGCCGACACCGGTGCACTCGAGACACGGAAAGCCACACAACACGACCAATTCATCGTTGGAGTCCAGAGTGGAAGATGAGTCGCCACGGACGGGATCACACTTGCCTGACGAGGTGCAGACGTCCGGTACCCCTGCTACTGCGGCACAGCTTCAATCGCGGCTCACGACGATTAATGCCGAGACAGCGAAGCTGCAGACCAAGTTACAGCTCGCCATGGCCTCCAATGGCCAGACCGTCGTACAGTCGTCGCCGCCGTTCTCGAGCCCGGCTTCGGGCTCCGTTTCTGTTGGCCCATCGACCATCCCGCCCTCGGCGTCCCCAAACCAGATCCAGGACAGCATCTCGCAAGCGCTTCAGGTTCAGAAACAACTTCGGCAGCAGCTTGCGGCGCTGGTGCGCAAGAACAGGGCGTCCCGCCGCTCAGCCAAACAGACCTCCTGAGCAAGTGCGTATGATAAATGGTGCCTTGTATTGACTTAACTACCAAATGAATTATGTGTGACCACTCATAGCAGTCGCTCGAACGACACTTCGCGGATGTCGAAGGGCGTTGATGGGTCTTTGACGTCGTTGAACCCAAACTTCCCTTGGGCTATACCATCCAGATGCTTAGAAATGGAGTCCACGTCGGCTTCCTTGGCGTCCTCCGCCTCGTCGAACCGCGGCCGGGGAATCGTGAGCGCTGGCCACATACGCATGATCACATCCTTGAAGCGCTGTTGTCGGTCGGCAGCGGTCTACCACAGGTGAGTAGCGCTCGCAACTGGAACAAAGCAAACCTTGAACGGCCCTCGCATCTCCGTTGCGACAACAGCACGAAACGCATCATAGACGTCGGCGTCGTCGAGAATGCGAGGGAAGAGTTTAAGCGCCGGCTCGCACGTGTACACGTGCGACGGACTTTCGAGGGTAGAGATCACGGTTTTCATCACCGCCATGTAGTCTTGGATGATGACCACTGCGCTGTACGGTGTAATTATCGTCGCTGGCAGCTGGGCGATACTGAGCTTCTCCTGCGACCATTGTTAGCTGCTTGATGGATGGTGCTTAGTGGCGATACTGGGAGCGTGAGGCGCGGAACCTGCAGGCTCTTGATATGCAGTTGCGGCGGCGTGTACGCTTTCAGCGCCTTTGCTAAAGCCCGCCACCCCGTGCGTCGGCGTGAGATTTCGTCCTGAGCGAAACCTCAGGGTCATCGGCAACTCAAGGCACCCACCTCGTCAAGCTCCACGGGGTTGAGAATCGTGCCGCCATACAAGGCCACGTCAAAGCGCACCACATCTTGACCATTGGACGATAGGAGCTGGTTAACAGGTATTTTGGCCCAGCAGCACGCCATCTCAACGGGTGTCGTGGCGTGCGCGGGTGGTGGCACCTACAGTCGTCCGGGCACGAGCCTCCGCGAACAAGTTCTACCTTGTACTTGGTCTTCGTCGCGACTTGTCGTATCTCGTGGGCAGATTCGCTTTTGAGCACGATGACAAACTCAATGAAGAGGAACAAGCCGTCTGCAGGCGCATTCGTGCGCACCTATGCACACCGTTGCAGACGGCGACGGCAACGGAACGACACCATGAATTTGTAGTCGTCGCACTGCGTAGATGCCTTGGAAAAGTACCATACATCTTCCTCTTTTTTGGACCATGCGACGGGAATTTCATGGATGTTGCCAACGATTTGACCTTCGAGGCGGCGGATGCCGTCGACCGTCGCCACGCCCGTGGCGTCGCTCATGTCGAAGAAGCACACACGCACCTTGCGGCCCACTACATCGCGCTCACGCCTATCGTACGGCGTCGGCACGCCTTTGGCAAATTTCAGCGACACGACAGCTTGAGTTTCGAGAGCCTCCGACGCCGCCACCGCCGCCCACGCTTCCTGCGCACATTATGAGGTTGGGTGGGCCCACGCTGTACCCTGCCTGCTGTGTTTGGGTGGGTATCACAGCCAAGTTACCGTGCTGAGCCAAGTTGTAGACTGTCTAGTCCACCCTGAGTGCTTGGAATAGTTCTGATCGTGCACCTCAGGAGGTGGAAACGACAGCACGTACTCCATCGTGTGCTTTTGTAGGCGTCGGGCCGTGGTCGTCACAGCGTGTCGGAAGTTGGTGGGCACCCCGAGCTGGGACAGTAAGAGCACTTCGGGGTCTCTGGGTGCCCCGCGCGCAATCTTCTTCATGCCAGCGATCGCGGCGCTGGAGAAGGAGCGCGCTGGCGCGTGGTGTCCCGACACCTGCTCGACAAGCAGCATGAACGCGCTGAATTCGTCGATGTCCACGAGGCCGTCGTTGCTCGTGTCCGTCTCGTCGAGCACTGCATAGAACTCGTCGTTCGTGAGCGGGATACGAAGCTGCGCCACAAGCGCGTGGTGGAACTCGTCTGCGTCGAGCATCCCATTGCGGTCCGTATCCATTTGGTCGAAGATGGCGCGGATCTCAAGCTCCCGCTTGGCGCGAAACACAACGCGCTGCTGGCGCAACCGCTGCTTCATCATAAGATAAAACTCGTCGAACTCGATTTGGCCGCTCGAGTCCACGTCCACGGCTCGCAGGACGGTCTCGAGCTCGTCGGTCGTGAGGTCGTCGCCCACCGCGCGCAAGATGTGCCCAAGTTCGTCTCGGTCTAAAGTAGCTCCTTTGGTGCATTCGTGCGGCCACGACTGTACCAATGGAGTTGCTTTGATCCACGTCGTAAAAGTCGAATGCCGTGCGAAGGGCTCGCTTCATCTGCGTCAAGTACTCGGCGTCGGACGCATTCGAGTCTGTACTCGACTCGACCGCGCGTCGCCGCTTAGCTTTGCTTTTAGTCCTGGCGCGGTCGCGGTACTTGCGGAGGTCGGCAACGTTCATGCCAGACGACGCGGACTCATCGCTCGCACACGGTGACGGTGCTTCAGTCACCTCCGATTCCTCCGTGTACTGCACGCGCTTTGGTGTTTTCGATCGTTTTCGGGTGGGATGGGAACCACGCTGGCGCGCTTGTTTGATAGGCGACTGAGCCACGGAGGTGCTCGACGAGCTCGATTCCACAGCCTTCGACGCCTTGGTCTTGGATGAAGATTTTGCCCTGGCGCCCAGCGTAACCAAAGCGGCTGGATGCCTCGTACTTTTTCTTGCTTTTGAGTGGCGCCTCGTCAGAGGATTCAAGTTTTCGGTGTTGCTGCTTGACCGAACGCCTGGACGAGATCTGAGAGCAATAAATGGCACGATGTTGTACCGGTGCTCGGAGCTTGAGTCGGTTGACACTTGCGCTTTCCTACTATCACGCTCGTATGCGTGTGCGGAGTTCATCGAGCCATACGATTTAGTGCCTTTTGAAGCGGTCTTCCTAAGGTGCATCAAGTAATCGATAGCAACCTCAGCGGGAGCTTGTACTTTCTTGGTGGTTCTTCATCCTCTGACGACACGACTGGTTCTCTCCTGGCTTTGGGCCTACTGCTCGTTGTAAGCGCCGCTCGTTGTTCCAGATTGAGTACGGCCTTCCAGTGCTGCTGTCACTAGCAAGAGCCTTCTTCTTTGTAGGTGCTCTGGAATCTGGTGTGACTAGGACATTCCAGTTGGCTTCACGTACTTCTTTTTGGCGCTTGGGACCTCATCGTCGCTGGAATCCTGATGCTTTGTTTTCGATCTAGCTCTAGAAGTACGTCGCTGATTGTCCTTCTTGGCAAACCGCGTACTTGGGCTTGGGCGGTGGACTCCCGTCGTCACTGGATATTGCTTTTGTTTTGGACCTCTTTCGAGGCGTCGACGACTCGCTTGAGTTGCGCGTTGATGCCTTTGCCTTGGGACTAAAGAGACTAGGCACATCGTCGTAAAGGATGACGAGGGATGCCATGATGTACCCCTTGAGCGATATCTTCGGCCGCTTGGACTTGATCTTTGGGGGAGTGTCGGACTCTGCCTCGACGGGCTTTTTATCGGCCTTCTTGGTTTTGCTAGAGCGACAGATGTGAGACGAGAGCTATCCGTGGCACCTCCACGAAGAAAACGTAAAGCGAGCTGCCATCTTCTTGCGAAACGACGGAGATGTCGGGCTTGCACTAGTAACATTGAGGGCTACTCGCGTGGGAGTATTTACCTGTCGTCGTCGTCATCGGCGGAAGCGGTGCTGAGTGCTTTGATGAACTCCTTGTATGCCATTTTGCCGTCACCATCGGTATCGTACTCGTCCATAAGCAGGCGCATTTGAGCATCCGTGAGTGGCATACCGAGGTCCATCAGCGCTTCCTTGAACTCAATGCGCGTCACGACGCCATTGCTGTCAGCGTCGATCTCCTCGAATATGTCACGCCACGACAGCTTTGTTTTGCGGAAGAGGCGCTTTACGTGGTCATGAAGCTCTTCCAAGTCGAAGTGCAGAGATGGCTGTAGCCAACGTGCAAATTGCTCGTAGTCGACGCCGGCAGTTCCAGCATAGTCGTACTTAAATCGGTTGACGACAGCACTGACCTCGCTGTCCTTCAGACCAAACTTGACGACAGCGTTCTCGGCCAAGAAGCCCTCGAAGGTGTCGGGTTTGATATGCTGCGTTGATTTCCGGTCGAGCTTTCGAAGGTACTTGAGCGCGTTGTAGGGCTGCTCGCCAGAACTTTTATCGAACTTGGCGATTGCTCCACGAAGGCGGTCACCGATGGCCGCTAACTTGTCCGTGTCCTTACTGTCCGTCGCAAAGTCTGCAAAGGCGTAGTAGTCGACACCTTTGCCCTTCTTGAAGCAACCGACAACAGCCTTGAACTGGTCCTTCTTGAGCTTGATTCCTGCTTTGCTGAGCCCTTTCTCAAACGCACCAATGTCCAGCAGCCCAGTTTCGGCCGTATCGAGTTTTTCAAAGTACGACACAAGCTCCGTGGAGCTAACCTTGCGCTTCCCTCGCACGGCCTTGGTGATTGCATTGTTGACATCACGGGTCAGCACGGCGGAGCCCTTTGATACGACTTTTGAGGTGGTGGCATCTTCATCATCCTTCTGAGCATCGCCGATGGCAGCCACAAACTCCGTGTACGCTATCTTGCCGTCGCCGTCCGTATCGTACTCGTCAATTAGACACTTGATCTGCGTGTTTGTGAGGGGCAGTCCCATGGCTTGCAGAGTCTCTTTTAGCTCGATGCGGGTGATGGTGCCACTGTTATCTTCATCAATGTCCTTGAAGACATCACGAAGTTTGAGTTTCAGCTCCATCTGCGCCCTGTGAAAGAGGCGCTGGACGGTTGCGTGCAGTGTAGGAAGGTCCAGGTGCATTGAGGGCTGGAGCCACCGAGCACACTGGTCGTAATCAATGCCTCGGATGGGCTTTGTCTTGCCCGTTGCAATGTATCCGTATTCAAAATTGTCGAGCAGCGCTTTGAGATCGGACGAGGAAAGGTCAAAGGCAACTGAGCCGCGCGGTCCGTCAAAGAAGTCGCGCACCGCGTCGGTGGGAAGCCACCCGAGTTCTTTTGTGTCCAGCTTGCTCAGCGCTGCGTGGACATTGAAAGGTTGTTCACCAGAAGCCTTGTCATGCGCCCGTAGTTGGGATTGCACTTTCGATCGCACTTTCTCGAGCTTTTTGGTATCGGGCGTCTGCATGAGGTAGTCCACAAAGGCGTAGTAATCGACGCTACCGGCGCCTCGTTTACGCGGGCGAAAGCACGTGAGAAGGCGGTCGAGATCGGCTTTTTTCAGCTTGATGCCTAGCTTCCCAAGCCCCTTGATGAAATGGGCGTCGTCCACGGTTCCTCGCTCGTCTGTATCATACTTTTCGAACACAGCGGCGACCTGGAGACTGTTCTGACGAGTCCTTCCATGCACGCTTTTGACCATCGCTGCAAGAACGCTGGGATCAATGATGGCTTGAATACGTGGTTGAGCGCGACGAGGCGTCTTCTTCGTCTCATCGTCATCGTCGTTTTCGCTGGCGATGGCAAAAGTTGCGGCAAACTCTCGGTAATTTACCTTCCCATCGCCGTCGGCATCAATGGAGTCGACAAGGCATTTCATCTGCGCCTCGGTGAGCGGCAGTCCCATATCGAAGAGCCCTTCTTTGAACTCGAGGCGAGTAACGAACCCGCTGCTGTCAGCATCCATCGCCTTAAAAATGTCCTTGCAGTCAAGCCCCCTCTGCTTCTTGGCTTGTGACACGAGCTGTTGAATGCGTTGGCGTAGCTGCTTAAGCTTGAAGTGGAACGATGGCTGCAGCCACCGAGAAAATTGGGTGTAGTCGACGCCCGATGTACCACGATCATCGAACTCGAACGAAAATCGGTCCGTGAGAAGGTTGATTTGCTTGGATGTTAGCTCAAAGTCGATGGGTCGCTTGGACTCGAGGAATTCTTGAAACACGTCAGGCTTGAGCCAGAGCTTTTCTTTCTTGTCAAGGCGCGCGAGGGCGTCGAAGACATTGAATGGCTGTTCGCCTGACCGCTTGTCGTACTGCTCAATTGTTTGTTGCAGATCCAATGCAATGGCTGATAGCTTTTCGGTGTCTCGTGAGTCGGTTGCAAAGTCCACGAATGCGTAGTAGTCGACAGCATTTGCACCGAGGCGAAAGCACTCGAGTATGACACCCACTTGCTCCTTCCTCCATGACACTCCGAGCTTTTTAACGCACTTGACAAACGTCGCATCGTCAACAAGACCCGCTTCGTCAGCGTCGTACTTCTCAAAGAGGGCGGAAAGCGCTGCAGAGCTCATCTTATGTTTCCCAGCCACGGCAACCTTCAGCGCGTCGAGCGTTGCGGCGTCCAAAAGTGGCGCCTTGGCTTTCCCACGCCTACCTCTCGCGCTAACGCGATTGGCATCATCCTCAGAGTCCGAGTCCTTCCGAAGCGTTCGCTTGACGAGCTTCTTCAGCATCCCTTAGAAAGATACCATGCCACTTCCTATCCTCAAGTGCATCCGGACTACATATCCGGATGTGTAACGCCGCGACCATTGACAACCCAATGAGACGCACAATTTGAGTTTCATGGAAAACGGGTGAATCGTGGCGAGAGGAGATCGCACGATGAAGCTCTGCCAAAACAAGTGGAAGCTTGGAGCCGGGCTCTTCTTTGTTGTTGCAGCCGCTGTAGTAATCTGGGCCCTTGGTCCCTACGGATCTTCCACCACAACATTAGTCTCAATAATACTTGCAAACAACACAGTCGCGCCGCCAATGTGTGGCGATACAGACAACAGCAATGTCACAATAGCCTCCATCAGCAACTCCATACGCCCAAGCACAACAGCAATTCCAATAATGCAGAAGATGACAGATCTACCTACACCTCAAGTTACACCGCCCGTACCAGCTACGAGTA
>JNBR01000578.1:0-31678 GCA_002081595.1 Achlya hypogyna
TCAAGGGCTCTGAGGCGAAGCCCAGCTTGATACACATTTGATTTCTCGTCTCGATCACTAATACCTTCGACTCTGGTATGCTTGGCTCCAATGTGGAGTGAAAGTTGGTGATTCGACATGTACTCAATCGATGGCTGTTGGTATCAACCGACTCGCGCCGTAACGTCGTTGGCTTCCAATGACAAAATACTTGGGTTCCCTTTAGTTCAGCTTTGACGTGACAGTGTCCCTCACTGCGAGCGAGAACTGGCGAAGGGTTCTGGAAAAGGCACCCTCAATATCACCAATGTCTAGTTCGACCTCTCCAACCATTAGGCCAACCGCTTTCGCTGCTTGCGAGTGTACCTGCGAGGAAAGCATGCACAGTTATCTTTCACTCATATGAATGAAGCTCACAAGCATAAACGGATGGTACCGGCGGCATCGCCGGTGTGGGCAAACTGAGCAGTCTTGGGAACATACTTCCAGGGTGGATATCGATTTTATTCATTTGAAACGCACTCAAATCGGTGCACAACGCATTGGAAGGAGCAGCTCAGACCGCGGTGACGTGCATCGAGAGATGCACGGGCTTGAGTGAGACACCCGAGAGCTTTGGGTTGACGTTGGCGTCACGCGCGAGCGAGAAGGAAAACTGTGCTAGAAGCGTCGCCACGACCACCTGCAACTCGGCAGTCGCAAAGCGCATACCGATGCAGTTCTTGGCACCTACGGGTCTTCAGTGCACGCCCAACCCTTAGCGAGTACCGGCGCTAAACGGCATGTAGAAGAAGGTGTTGCCACGCCCGCCACGAAGTGCCTTGTCGGCGACAAACACATCCGAATCTTCCACGAAGCGCTCTGACGTTTTATCAGTGGGCATTCCCACGTCGTCGCCGCTTACCGGGAAGAAACTCTGTCGGGCGCGTCCAGTACTTTGGGTTGCGGTGCAGCACTCCCGTGTTGACGACCATCGTCGTGCCCTAGCGCAGTTGAGGGGCCCTGAGGTGGCCTCGTACGCCCGTACTTTGGGTACGAAGATAGACTTGCCCGACTCTGTGGGCAGCTGGTCGTTCTCGCTGCTGATGCGGTTGGCAAGCGTGGCGATCGTAGGGTAGAAGCGCAACGTCTCGTTGATAACCGCACTGATGTACTTGAGCTCGGTCAGCGCCGCCCACGTCATCTTGCCGCCGTGCGCCTTGAGCACGGCCTGAGCTTCGGTGCGGGCCTCGGCCTCGGCTGCCGGGTGCTGGGCCAGCATCGCAAGCACCCACGCCAGCGTCGTGCTCGTCGTCTACGGCGGCCTCAACTCCAAGGCGACTCAAGTTCTCGCACCTCGTGACCGGCGAGCAGGAAGGTGAGCACATGCACGCGGGCCTCGGCGGCCGAAATCTTGTGGTCGGTCTGAGCCTCGTCGTCGAGCATGAGGTCGAGGAGGTCCGTTGCGCTGCGCCGCGAGCTCTTGAGCTTCTGCTCGATTACGTCGTCGACCACTTTGAACAGAATGGCTTGAGCGCGCTTGCGCTTGACAATGCGCGGCAGCGGCAAATGCTTGAAGCCGGGCACGTACTGCGACCCAATCGCATAGAAGATGCTCGGCGTGTTGTTCATCATGTTGTACGCTTCCAGCGTCTGGCTGTTCTCGCCCGAGAGCGACTTGAAGTCGTACCCGAACGCCGACACGCCGATCACGTCGAGCGTGAGCTTCGTGAAAACTTTGCGAAAGTGAGCCAAGCTCTTGGGTGGGCAGGTACCTGCGTGCATGTCAATGGGCGTAGCGGTCTGCGTTGCCAAGTAGGCGGTGAGCTCGGCCGTATGGCGGGCAAAGACGTCTACGAACGTCTTGACTTTGGCAAAGCCGAAGTGCGGCATGAGCAGCTTGCGCATGCCCGTGTGCGTCTGTCCCTCGGAACTCAAGAGCCCATCCCCGCTCGTTAAGTTCTGGGTAGCAACTTAGCGCACCAACGACCTAGAATCTTACGCTGAGAAAGCGGCGAGCAGCCGGGTCGCGTGGGTAGTTGTCGCCGTTCGTCGCGTACACATGCTTGATGGCCTCAGGATCAGTCAACAGAAGCTATAGCACTAAGACTCGCTGCCAGAACACATGATGGCCGTACCCGGTGGGTCAGGATGGACCGGTAGTGCACGATACCACCGTACGCCTTGGTCCATTTGAGTCCAGGCTCGGGAAAGTGACCTTCCGCCCACTTAGTGTCGATGATCTCTTTCCTGTTGTGTCTCGTCATCACCACAGAGCCTCAAGCGCACGTACAAGTGGCCGAAGATAAGACTCTTGGCGGGCGGCCCGGGGACGGCAGTGAGCGGACTCATGGCCGGCGCAAGAACGAAGAGGTAAAGGAAGGCGAGTGCGAATGCAAGCACCGCGGCACCCGCTATGGCCGCGAAGGACGCATCGAAGCCAGTGGGAAAGGTGGCGGTCATGGCAAAATCCAGAATGGCAATGTCGCGCTCGCTGGAAAATGATTTGCGCTAATCGAACGCAACTTTTGGATCGAGAAACACGATTGCGCACGCTGGCTGGTGAACTAACCACTGACGTGGCACTCGGAGCGTTGAGATTGCACTTGGTCTTTTCCAAACGCATCGACGAACTTGGCGAAATGTTGGCCCTGGGACGTGGCAGTTGCATGAGAGGGATAGCGAAAGATGTCTACTTGGTGGGGCGTCGCAGGGGCGTGGTTTTAAAAGTGGACGGAATCCGAAATGGCTCGACACATCTGGAACAGTCAAATGGAGTCTCGCAATGTGTCGAAATTGTCAAGGAAAAAGGGTGGTCAGGTTATCGCGTTTATCCCCTAGTATTGCTTAAAAGCATGGATTGGAACAGACAGCTGACGAGCACATGAATAGACTTCACCAATCTCTTGTTGCGACAATGGCTGCCCCAGCGTCCTGATCGTGGCCAAGGTTGAACATGGCTGTGTCGAGTTGAGTGATTGAGTATGCCGTAGATGACCATTTTGTTTCGTCACTGCAGGTGATGACGTTCATATACATATCTTGTTCGGAAACGAGTTTGGCTTTCGGAGAAGAGCCTTGGCGTTGTTGCAGTTCAGTTGCCCAAATTTAGTTGCAACTTTGTGCAAACTGCTAGTGCTTGTCCCGGATAAGGGGAGCAAGAGCACGTTGCCTCGTTCCGGTTTCAAGTACTATCGCATCCCATATTCCACTAAACAACCAACAATCGTGTCCCATGGAGCAGCGTTTCCAAGTATTATGTCCACGTTGGGTTTAACAACTTTAACGAACATTGCAACGACGCAGCCTTCAAGCAAACACAAACAGAACGCCACAATCAGTAAGACAACAAGAATTTGGAGCATTCCCGTGTTGATACGTTCCGTGAGTTCATGCATAGAAGTCTGCATGGGTTGAAAGCACAAGCATGCAGTTTAGTGGACCAGTCGGTAGCCTGCCAGTCTCGTGAAAGTGAGTCATTGGTTGCCATGGGTGACTTATTTCATGAGTACGACTCGAGATTACCGAGGTAGGCTTAAGTCGGAAACACACATGTCGTTAGAAACAACTCCAGCACTTGGACGCCATTGCACTCACATCCACCACTCATTTACTACTGGCGAGGTCGATCTCCCCTAGACGTATGCCAAACGACGCTGTGATAGAGTGAAGGTAGGCTGACGAACGTTAGCCGCGCCACTTGCGCCTATGCGCACACTACCGAGCCCCGGCGCGAGGAATCGGCAATGGCGCGGGAAAAACCAACAGCCAAGATACGGGGATACGGGGGTTTTACGAACCGTCCAATCAGCATGCGAACTTTGACCGCACGGGAATAGTGTGAGTACGAAAGGTCGTGCGAGTGCTGGCCAAAAGGGCGGCAGCAGTTTTAGAGTCGAATTTGCTTGGGCTGAGTGCTGGAATGGGCTGCGCCAACTCTTCGACGCTGCAAGACACGGCACAGTTCGACAACATCGCTACAGATGCGCCGACGTCCACGGACCGCAAGGTGAGCCTTGCCATGCGCGAAAAACGGGACGCGCAGCGCCGCGGCGACATCTTTGCGGAGAGCATCCAGTTTGACGACGAGTACCAGCCGAATACGATACCCAAGCCTGAGTCAACTGCGGCGCTGATTAAAGACGCTCTGTCGCGGAACGCGCTTATGTCCATTATCAGCCCCAATGACATTGACGTCATGACGGGCTTCATGGTCAAGATGCACTTCAAGAAGGACGATGTGGTGATGCGCGCGGGCGACTCGGGTGACTTCTTTTACGTCGTTGAAAGCGGCGTTTTCGACATTTCGATCAACGGAGAAGTCGTGCTTACAGCGCGCTCGGGCAGTAGCTTTGGGGAGCTGGCGCTTCTGTACAACTGCCCTCGTGCCGCTACGATCACAACGGTCGAAGGCGGGGATCTCTGGGCTCTCGACCGAGTGACGTTTCGATGGATTGTGGCCCGCAATGCCGAGGACCAGCTTGATGAGTGCAAGAAATTCCTTCGCCACGTCCCGCTGCTCCAAGTACCGGACTCCGTCCTCGTCTGCAGCCAATTTTTGTTTCGTAGGAGCTCACGGACAACCAAATGAGCCAGCTCTCCGATGGTACTCTTAGCTTCACTCTTCTGGGGCCTCATGGAATTGCTCTAGTCGTGCAGCTTTTGCATTTTAAGAAGGGAGAGCGCATCATCACCAAAGGCGAAAAGGGCAACGTCTTGTACATCATTAAGACTGGCACAGGTACCGCCGTAAAGGAGGGTGCACGCCCTGACAAACGCGAGCAGTCGTATGCAGTGACGCTGGCGATGGAACAAATACCATGGAGAGCATTCGCATCTCGGTCAGTTCGTTGTCGGTCAGTCCGAGGACTCACGCTATCGAAAGGACGGTGAATACTTTGGCGAGCGTGCACTTATGACTCATGAGCCCCGAGCGGCTAACGTGACTGCTGAAACTGACGTCGTCGGTAAGAATCAATAGCGGGTCTGTAGGCTTATGGATGGTAGCTCTCGCGCTTGATCGCCAAGCTTTTGACGAGATTCTCGGGTCTCTCCGTGAAGTCATTGACCGCAATATGAGCATGCGGTCTCACTGTTGACAACGCATCAAGTACTCACGTCGCCGCATAGAGTGATTCAATCGGTTCCGATCCTGAAGTCCCTTACATCCTCGAAGCGTGCTATGCTATTTGCCGCCCTTACAAACACGACTTTCAACGACGGAGATGCAGTTATCACTGCTGGAGAGGCCGGTTCAACCTTCTACATTATCAAGAACGGCCATGCCATTGTTTCCAAGGACAATGGTACCAAAGCCTACTCGGCCCTTTCCCCTTAAATCCATCCCCCAGGCAACAACTCGTTGGTGGAGATTGCCAAGCTGTCCGTTGGCGACTACTTTGGAGAAATGGCGCTGCTGAACGACGAGCCCCGTAAGGCGAACGTCACTGCGAGCGGCATCCTCGAATGCTTCGTGCTCGAGCGCACTAAGGTCACACTCTGCGCCACCTCAATCACTCACGTATGCGGTAGTTTGTCGAGCTTCTGGGTCCGCTTCAAGACATTCTAAACAAGGAAGCCGACGACCGCAAGGCCGAGCTCCATGCCCGCGATCGAGTTGAGTTTGCGGATCTTCAGATCCTGCGAACTCTCGGCACTGGCACGTTCGGCCGTGTCAAGCTCGTGCGCCACAACGTCACCAACAAAGCCTACGCCATGAAAGTTCTACAAAAGTCGCAGGTCGTGGCGTACAAGCAGCAGCTCAACATTCTCAATGAGAAAAACCTCTTGGCCGCGGTACGCACATCTAATGACTACCCCGCCGTGAATGCAAATTATAGTGCAACCACCCATTCATCTTAAAGCTCTACCAAACGTTCAAAGACGACCAGTGCCTGTATCTGCTCATGGAAGTAGGTCCCGCAAGTCATGACAGGAAGTCATTTCGGGGCGTAGTTTGTGCAAGGCGGGGAACTGTTTGCTTATTTACACTGCACGGATCGTCCTTCGGGGCGCATTCCAAACGACCACGCGCGGTTTTACGCGTCGCATGTAATTCTTGCGCTTGAGTATCTGCACGACCGCATGATCATCTACCGCGATCTCAAGCCCGAGAACCTCCTCATTGACGAAGAAGGCTACATCAAGGTGGCTTCTTGCGCCGCCTATACGCTCATTTGATGCCTAGGTTGTCGACTTTGGCTTTGCTAAGGTGTGCCAAGATCGTACTTACACACTTTGTGGTACACCCGAGTACCTGGCGCCCGAACTCGTGCTCGGCAAGGGGCACAACAAGGTAACTTTTCACTTTGCTTGCGATTCAAAGAAGCATCTAGGGTGTCGACTACTGGGCGTACGGCGTTCTCATCTACGAAATGGTCGTTGGCTCTTCTCCCTTCTGTGGTACTGTGTGGGTACTATGGAGATTATAAGCAGTTGGGTTGATGTAGGCAACAATCCGTCGGACCAAGTCCAAATCTGCCGTAACATTCTCAAGGAACCACTGCGCTTCCCGTCGTGGGTTTCAGGCGCGTGCAAGGACGTGGTCTCCAAGCTGCTTGAGCGCGATGTCTCGAAGCGGCTTGGATGCAACCATGGCGGCACAAACGCTATCCGCGTGCACCCGTGGTTCCACGGCATTGAGTGGGACAAAATCTACAAGAAGAAGGAACCCGCGCCGTGGCTGCCGACACTATCCGATCCGCTGGACGCGTCGAAATTTGCAGCCATCGACGAGATTGACGACGTTGCGGTGTACGAGAGTGACGGAACCAACTGGGATGCAGAGTTTTAAGGGCGACACCCAGTCACACTGTCTTCAATCCATTTGTCGTACTTGTGCTGCGCGGTTTGAGCTTGCTGAAGTATTCATGGCCAATGGTGCTTCTCGTTGCAAGAGAGCTAAAGCATCGCAGCTCGCGCGCGGTTCAATATCGAAATCAACCGTGGGGATACACATTGGCGCCGATCGCGCCTCCGTTTTTCCGTTGTTGATGGAGTGCACTCGGGATAATTCCTGTTTCCTCAACTCGTATGACTCGGGGCTTCCTACTACAGTACATTTCTTGTCTCGTGTACTATAATGCCCGTCATTTGATGCCATATTGCTGAACTGCGTAGTACATCGAAGGCGAAAACAGGAAAAGCGGGTGAAAACCGCGGAAAAGGCAACGAGGAGTACAAGGGTCATCAAAAGCGAATGTTAGTTTTGGGCAAAGTCTTTGGCAAACGTCTCGGCGACGAGCAAAGGGAACACAAGCGTAGCCTCGGCGTACACCTGATCGTGAATAAGCCTCGAAGAGCGAATGCGACCACGTTACCTTAACAGGGTTGGCGTCCAGACGCACTTTGCCCCACGAGATAGCTTCGTCTGGGCGCGCGCCGGCGTCGCTGCCGTCATACTCCTGGCCCGTGTTGATGAAGACGCCAAAGTCGGCGCCGTTGCGCATGAGGTTGGCGTTGAGGATATGGTGCTTGACGACGCCACCACCGAGGATGACAACGCCTGTCTTCTTGGCGCGGATCGCGTGGTCGTTCATACGGCGAATGTCGCTGACAATGTCCAGCACTAGGCCCTCGTTGCGGTACGAGTGGAAGTAGATCATGTCGCCAATCGAGCCGTCCGTCAGCGCGGGGCAAAACACGGGGATGTTGTTTTTGTAGCACCAGTAGTACACCGAATCTTCGTGGTTGATCTCCTTGCCGAGACGGTGGATCATCGTCGACGGCGACCACACAGTGCCCTACACGCATGACGTGAGCCCTGTTGCTGCAGACAGTGTATGCACCAGTGTCTTTTGCTCTTCAAGCATCTTGTCTAGGATCGGGTTCAGCCAGTCTTCGAACTTGCAGTAGTTGTCGTTGGGCACGAGTAGGTTGCCGATGCGGTTGATGCCGCGCTGGCGCAAATCGCGACCCTTGAGCGCAAAGTCACCGATGTAGGTTGGCGCAAGGCACTTAATGAAGTCCTCTTCGATGCCCCCCGCGGTAGCGACAATGACGTCCACCTAAGCTCGCGTTAGGTTCGGCAATGAGGTTGAGTGCCGGGGTACCATTTTGTGCTGCGCGAGGAAGCGGAGCGTCTCGCGGAGGCCGCTCGAAATGAGGTTGGACGTGTATCCGAGGAAGATCTTGCACTTGAAGTTGGCGCGCACTTCTGGGTCCTTGAGCGCGTCGTCATCGTTTTCGTCAATGGGCTCGTCGCTGAGGCGCCACGCTCGCTAATTCGAATTGTGAGCGACACATGCGAGCGTAGGCATACCATGCGGTTGATTTCTTCGACGGCCTTGCCAAAGTTGGTCGCTTGGAAGCCCATGTGCCGGTAGCTCGCCATAAGCTTGGCGTAGTCGACACCTTGATTGAAGTCGTAACTACGTACGGATGAGTCGATTCTTCACCGATGCGCCAGGGCGGACCCCTTCACTTGGCCGTAGTCGCCGTTGTCGAGACGCTCGGATTTTACGAGCACCGCCGCCTGCGCGCCCGCAGGCACCGACGCACTCTCTTCCTTCAGCGCCATCTTCCAGATCGTGATTGAGTGGGTCAAATGGTTGGAAGAGAGGACTATTTATTCGTCTTCGGATTGGCTAATATCTGGGCTGTTTTCGCCAATGAACAGCAGTGCTGCTCTGGAGTGCAACTGCGAGTCGAGCTGACCGGTAAGGTACCCAGGCGAGCGCTGTACGGGTTCCATCGCGACGGCCGACGCCGGCTCTACGCATGCAGTCTCTTTATACGTAGCAGCGGTCACAGACGCTGGGTGCAAGTCAAGATGTTGGATGGGATTCGATTAGCAGCGTAGGATTGGTCAAAATGGTGAGTTTTTTGGCAAATCAGAGAGAGCCCACGAACTTGATCCTGTGAGCGGATCTTTGTGCGGCCAAGTGACGATGACGTCGTACGCGGCATGGGAGAAGTACGATGTGGACGCAGCCATGCAACAGATCGAGGAAGAGGAAAAGAAGGAGGTAAAAAAGCAAGAGGCATGCGCCTACGAGAAGAAGAAGGGTCTTGTCGTTGACGACGCCGGCGACTCAGCTGAGGTTTCGGCGACCAAGGCTGCCCTTGCGGCGCTTAAGGCCAAGAAGGCTGCAGCGCGCAAGCCATCAGCAACGACTTTCGTGCAAGTTCCTGCTCCGTTTGACCGCGTCGAGGAGCTAGAGCGACAGGCGGCCCTGCTGCAGCGCAAAAGCCTCGCCATCCAGACGGCCATGACTGCCCGCGGCAAGGCTGATGCACTGTACTCGAAAAGTCAGTATTCACTCGCGATTGCCGAGTATGAGACCGTTGTGCGATCCGTGGACGACCTTGACGCGCTCATTCCTCAGCTCGAAACATCTGAGCGAGCGCTTGAAGCGCACGCAACAACTTGCACGGAGCAGCACGACTGCAGTTGCCACCATAAGCCCGAAACGTCGGAACCAGTCATCAAGCCGCTGCCTAAGAGCAGCGATCTCAAAGGCATCTCTCTCATGCTCCGCATTGACGCCCTACTGGGCCTCGGCAAGTGCGAGCTCGAGCGATGCCGCTACGGTGCGGCAGCAGACCACTTCAAGCACGCGCTGCTCCAAGATGCCAACCACTTGGAGGCTTGGCGTCTGCGCGGCTCAGCATTTCTTTCGATGGGTACGCCCCTGTCCGCTATGTGTCCACGAACCCACTTCTGCACAAGGAGCAAACTTGCTCGCGCTGCTGCACTTCAACAAAGTGGTAATTTTGGTCTGTTTTATGATCAATGGAACAGTGCTGACCTGTGGCATTTGACAGGAACGAACCGACACAGGGGACGGCGCCAAGGAGCTCGCCGACATCGAAGGAGAGCTCGTGCGCGATGGGCCCACTGAAGGTACGCGCGGGCCTCTGCCGCCTTAAGTCTCCTGCGACCTAGACACCGTTTACATCGCGGCTCGACAGTACCTCAAGCGCCCGACGCACAAGGAGACTGTCGAGCGCCTTGTGGCGCTGCGGCAGGAGGCCGACGTCATTATGATCGAGGGCTTTCATGTCTACGCCAACAGCAAGTACCAAGCCATCATCGACACGCTGGACGAGCTGCAGTGGACACACCCGGCGCTCGACGAGGTACAGCGTGGGCTGCGCTTGCTACTGACCCGGCGCAGCTGCGGCAGGCCTGTCACGCTAGCATTGCCGGCGGCCTTGTAGAGATGAAGAAGGACTGGGCGGGGGCCGTGCGCCACTGCGAGGCGGCGCTGCGCTTTGCGCCACAGAGCGCGAGCGTCACCTTCCGCCTTGGCCAATGCCTTCGGCAAGTAGCACAGTTCGACGCGGCAGCGACGACACTCCAGCGGGCTCTGGGCTTCGTCGACAGGTGGCCGTCATCTGTGGAGGCTGCGGCAGGGCGAAAACTCGTCCTGGACGAAATCGAGCGCAATGCGTTCGACCAAAGCGAGCTGGACCCCAAGTACATAAAGCTGCAGGGAACAACATAAAGGCTAATTGCGTAAGCGCGTGCGAGAGTGCTCCGAAGTAGAGTTTGTTCTCGCCTCCACGCTTGCTCTTGAGAAGCTGGTTGCGCCGTGATACGCTGTGGAAATGCAACAATGACAAGGTCGATGCAGTTGATCGGTACACCTGACACATTACTCTTGAGCGTAGCTGGCGAGGGGCTCGGCTGCGCATAGCATGTTTGGAATCGTCAAACAGCGGGCGCACTTCCAGGATTACGACTGTGCTTGCGCTGCTTTGGGATGGTGCGTGCCTCGGGAGAGTTCATCTAGTTGGTGAGCTGTGGTTTGAGGTTCTTACAATATCAGGTGTCATGCGTCCTCGCGAGAGGTCCTACGCGGCGGTCGGCTGTATGGGCCTCGCAGCGGAGAGCGTAGAGGGCGGCGTGAACTGATCGCCGTTGCAAGACACGGCGCCATTCATTACTTTCATCTCCCGGTTCATAGATTCGTGCTTGTACGCGGGGGCGGCCGGTGTGCCTGGCATGCACAGGCTCTTGCGCCCACCAGTCTCCATTGCTGGATTCTCAACAAAGTTACCGCGTGACAGCCACCAAGCTTTGCAGCCAGAAGGTCGACCGCTTTGTCCTTGCTCATCTCGCTGTTGACTGTGTCCGGCGTCACGTCTCACCGTCGTACGCGCACACAGTCATGTCGTACTTGTGCGCTGTGGCCACCATGCGCACGATGTACGTGGCATCCACAGCGCGGCCCTTTTTAAGCAGGTACGGCAGCGGGGCCTTCATACAATGTGTATTGGACATGTTTCAATGCCACAAACCATTTCATGCACGGCTCGACGAGGTCGGTGTGTGGTACTCGCAAGAGCAAGCTCACGAGTGTCCTCACAATCCCGTTCCGAAGCAGCCTGGAGGCTGTGTGTCGGCACACCAAGACGTCGTTCGCCACAAACTTGAAGACAGACTACGGTGTTCTGGTGTATTCAGTAGTTTACCGCTCGCGTCTACAGCTCCGTGCGGCCCGAGTCGAGGTCCATGACGGCATTTGGGTTGGGGTGGTAGCCCTCGGAGGTGAGCGCCTTGCCGCCGCCGACCATCGTGAGCTTGTCGCTCTGAATGACGGTGGGGGCCGAATCGGTGAGGTCGTCGACGACGTCAGCCGAGTAGTTCTCCGTAACCATGTCTGTGATGCCGAGCACCTCGTTCTCAAAGTCCGAGCGCGTGTAGCTCTCGGCCGTCATGTTCGGGTCGTCCTCGGCGTTGCCAAACGGCGAATAAATGAAGCTGTTGGAGAGCGGGTCCTCGATGACGAGCGAGAAGGGCGCGCCACTCTTGAGCTCTTCGAGGCGCTCGAGCCACTTGGCGAGGCCCGACCGGCCACCGTCGCTGTCACCGACCGCGAACGGGTTGCCCGCCGAGATGTTGTCGCGGATCTTGTCAAGCAGGCCCTCAAGCGTCGTGTAGAGGCCGCCGAGACTGCCGGGCATCATCTCGAGCTCGAGCTCCGGAATGCTCACGCTCGCCGAGTCCGACTTAAGGATGTCGCGGTCCATGAAGCTCGCGTCCTACGGGTCATGTGAGCTTTGCGGCGGCGGCAGTAACGTACGTCGCCCGGCACGCGGAGCACGATGCGCTCACCAAAGGGCGGGATGGCGCCACCGGCCTTAACCTCGTTGGTCTTGAAGCCGCAGTGCTCGCAGTTGAACGCCATGATGATCACTTCCTACAGACGCGCGTGGGCGGCCGCCCCCAACGACAGAACAAACCTTGAAATGGGGAATGTCCGTGACGCACATCATAGACTCGCCGTCCTTGTAGCACGCGTGGCACTGCGTCGGGAAGCGGATGGCCTCGCGCTTGGCAATGTTGTTGTTCTGTGTCAAGAAAGCATCGAGGCCTTCGTTGCGCGGCGGCAGGACCTTGGGCACGTTCGAAGGCACGTCGTGCGCGTGCGACTGGTCGGGCTGCAGGCCGCACTCGAGGTCTTGCGCCTCGGAGCGGAAGAAGTGCTGGATCGCGAGCTGCGGGTCGACGTTGGGTGCGCAGAGGTTTTCGATGTGCGAGTTGCCGGCGGGGTCCGTCACGACAACCGTGAAGGGCAGCGTGATGCCTGCGGCCATGAGCGCGAGGTTCGCGAGGAAGTCGTCGATCTTCTGCGTCGTCTCGGGGTCGATGAGCCGGCGCTCGTCCTGGTTGGCACGAAGGCCCTCGATGGACTTGGAGAGCAAGCCCTCGATCGTGTTGATCGAGCCCTGCTGGGTCTTGGCCGGAATCTCAAAGTCAATCTCGGGGAAGTACACGGAGGCCGTGTCAGACTTGATGAGCTGGCGGTTGAGGTCTTCGCGCGTCGTCACCTGCAGCTCCATGCGGACACCCTGCTCCTGGATGGTACCGCCAAACTGGATCTCGCTGTTCTTGAAGCCGCAGTGCTCGCATTCGAAGCTCATGAGGATCACTTCGCGGAAGTACGGGATGCGCGTCAAGAGCAGCTTGGTCATGCCGTTGTCGTGGCAGTTGATGCACAGGCTCTCGATCTCTGTGACATTCGGCACCTCGTCGTTAATGTCCGTGAAGATCTCCTCCGCGCCGCCATCCTCGATGTCCAGGTGCACGCGCTCGGCCGTGTTGGTCGTCGTGCCGCCAAGCGCTTGGGGAGCCTTCGCCGACATGCCAATCAATTCCAGTGTGCCCACCACCACCTTCCAAGCCAATCCCACGCCCGGCCGCACGCCATTGGTCAAATTCCATTGAATGCGCTCTTCTGATTGGACAATGTTCTAGAAAAGACGGGCTTGGATCGCGGGCGACCGCCGGGCCAGCGCCACGAGCGCGACGTTGTTGTGCGCCCGCTGGAGGGCGGCGTCATCGGCGTCGTAGAGCGACCGCTGAATCTTCAGTGCTGCCTTGAACGCCGCCTCGGCCTCCTATGCTGAGCGCTTGAAGCCACGCACTCGCCACGACGTACATCGAACGTGCCGTGGACAAAGTGGCCGCGTCCGAGAGTGTCGTATGCATGCGCCACAGCCACGTGCGACGCGCCGTACTTGTCCTTGGATACCGTGAGGCAGTGCTCAAGCATGGCAAAGGCGTCGGCGAACCGCTTCTACGGTGCTGGTTCAGCGCCAGGCGTCTACTGGTGGGTAGGTTTGGTACCTGGAGCAAGTATTTGGCAGCAATGGTTTGCTGCAGCCGTAATACCTTGTCATGGCTGGTGCCGTAGGTCGCAGCGTAGATGGCGAGAAGTCGGTGGAGGTACTCGTCCGCGAGGGCGTGTTGCGCCGAGCGCTCGAGGCACATACAGAGGTTTTCAAGGCACGTAACATAGTCGAGGTTCGTGTGCGTCCGGCTGCTGGGCTCCGATTCCCTAGATGACCCACACGTTGAGTTTCCGCTTGTTTACCCTTCAAACTAACGCTTCGATCACTGGGAGTGCCAGCTGCAAGAAGCCAACAGCCTCCTCGATGAGCTCGGCGCTGGCGCCGGATGGCACCGCGAGCTGCTGAACGTGGTACAGAAGCTCGGCCAGGTTGTTCCGCAGCACTGCAGTCTTGATGTGCTGCGGCCCGTAATGAAGCTCGCTGATCGTGACAGCCCGACGCAAGGCGCCGAGCGCTTCGTCTTCACGTAGATTCGAGCGATAGAGCTTAGCGAGCTTCACCAGCGTGACGATGATGCCTGCTACCGATGCCGCGACGCGTGCCTTCGGCAAAACGTACCTGGGTGCGATGGTCCGAGCGTCGTCTCTTTGGACTTCAGCGCCCGGAGCTCGAGAAAGAGCATTTCGGGCTCGGCGAGAAGTGCGCGATCCTCGGGGGTTTTGTACGCCTCGATGCGCAAGGCTTTGGCGCGTCGTTCTACCGCGGCCGTGAGAGCGGCCCGAGGCAAGACGTTACGTGCCCTCCATCGTAAGCTCGATGGGCTTCCAGGAACGAAGCAGCTTGGCAATGTCCACCTGGTCCATCGCCGTTGCTACGTCGAGTGCTGTCGCATGCTCCTAAGGCGACGTGGCTCGCGCGCTGCGCAGAGACATGTACGTGGTTGGGGCACTGGGTGTCGGCGCCGCCTTCGAGGAGCATCACCGCGCAGCGGAAAGAGCCCCAGCCGGCGCAGAGGTGCAACGGTGTGTTGCCGTGCTAGACGAGGTGTCGGGTGCGAGGGTGTCGACGGCGTACCTTGTCTGCAATGTCGGGATTGGCATGGTGGGCTAAAAGCACCTCAATGACATCGGCTTGTGCATGGCGCGCTGCGTAGTGCAGCGCGGCCCATTGCATGCGCTACTGGATGCGTCAACCTCCGGGTGCCATCACAATTGGCCACCGGTTCCTGGGCGTTGACGTGAGTGTGGCGCTTGTCGAGAAGGCTCTGAACGCGCTCCACCTTGCCGTGCTCAGCTGCGTACCATATCGTCCAGATATCCTGCTTGGTCGCCTCGAGGATCGCCCGCCGATCTTTGCGGCGCTCCTTGCACTCCTTGTGCTCAAGCATGGTGGCAGTTACCGCTGAACCGGGTAATGGCCCCGAAAGGCAGAGCCCAGCGACAAAGTGCGCACTTCCGCGCCTGCAACTAGCATCTGCAGTCCCTGCTATAGGCAGCCTCGGGCAGCGCTTGGTGTCGGCTCTGAGCAACGCACTCGCCGACATCCGCCGAAACTACCGTAAATTTGATTTTTACGGGAATTATTGACTCACTTTCCGGGTCCTTCTGGTCCTCCGGATAACGCTTCCGAATGCCCACGACCGCGATGGCGAGCGGCGCCGACGTGTTCCTCGAGCGCCGGTTCCTAGAGAAGAGCCGGCGCAAGAAGCCCGGCAACGTCAAGGCCGTCGAAACCTATCTGCGCGACGACGTCCACTGCGCTCTTTCACCTTGCCGTACGTGCCAGCGCGCCGGGCTGGCCCCTCCCCGCGCGGTTGTCCGAGCATCCGCGCCTTATATACTTGTGCCGGATGCCACGGCACTCGCCACCTACCTGGACCTCCTTGAAATGGAGAATTTCAATGCAACACAGGTTCTACTTCTGCAGACCGTGCTCGACCGCGCCTTGGATCTTGCCTCGTCGCGAGAGGTCGGCCGCATGGAGGCTTGGCTCGACGAGACCTCGGACAAGTCGCAGCTCCTTACCGTGGGGTACTTTCCGAACCGGCACTTTCGTGGAACCTTTGTGCCCACGCACGTGCAGGCCGCCGACGGCCACCTCGAGCAGGAGTCGTTCGCCGACCGGGACCACCGGGCCTTCGTTCGTGCACTCCTCTGGTACACGCAGCACTCGATCAGCGCTTCGTTCGTCGTGTTGTCGGACGACACCGCTGTGGCCACGGCACTGGCAGCCGCGCCTCGCACGCGCGTGCTGTCGTGCACCGCGTACATCGCCGCCCACGCTCGGGACCCATCGCCGCTCGTTGCCTTGGCCAACGAGCTCGCCCGCAGCTTCGCCACGCGCGCCGCCAAGGGCAGCGACGGCTCGAGCTACAAGGACCTGAACACGCTCTCCGCGTCCGAGTACGACACGGGCCGCCTCGCCGTGAGCGCGCACCACCCGCTGGAGGCCTTCGTCAAGACACGCTCGGGCACCTCCATCTTCGTCTACGGCCGCGACGCCATGAACCGCGCTGTGCACGGGGACCTAGTGGCCGTGCAGCTGCTCCCGGAGACCGACTGGCTCGTGCCCGAGTCCAAGAGCACGCTCGTGCATGTAGTCACGGACGACCACAAGGGCGTGGTCCCCGCCGGTGGCGCTGGCGTGCCTACTGGCCGCGTCATCAACGTGCTCGAGCGCTCATCTCGCCTGGTACACAGTCGTCTTCGTTGGTGGCTGACGCGTGCGTAGATCGTGGCAACGATCCTATCGACGACCGTCGATGCCGGCGATGACTACGTGCTTGCCGTGCCCATGGACCTGCGCTACCCTAAAGTGCGCTTGCGCACGCTTAATGCGACGGAACTGGTGGACCACCGCCTAACGGTGCGACTGCGCCGCTGCCCGCACTGAGTCGCCGTAGGTCGCTATCGACGCTTGGCCACTCGACTCGTTCTACCCCGCAGGCCACTACGTGCAGGTACTTGGCCCCGTTGGCGACCTCGAAACCGAGGTGGCCGCGCTCCTCGTTCAGCACGCCACACACGCCGCGCGCTTCAGTGAGCGGGCGCTCGCGTGCTTGCCAGACGTCGGCGACGTCGACTGGGACGCCGTGGCCATCTGCGACACCTCGCGCCGCCCACGCGTGCCGCTCACCCGCGGTGCGTAGCGCTGGGCCACCGAGACTTATGTGTGGCTAGAGTGGTGCATGCCGGCGGCCGAGATCGCCGCGCGGCGCGACTTGCGGGCCTCACACCGGGTGTTCAGCGTCGACCCGCCAGGCTGTCAAGACATCGACGACGCCATGTCGGTGCGGCGCCTGCCCAATGGCCACTGGGAGCTCGGTGTGCACATCGCAGACGTTGGGTACTTCGTGGCGGCCGACTCAGCGCTCGACCGCGACGCGCGCCACCGCGCCACCACCGTGTACCTCGTGGACCGGCGCTTCGACATGCTGCCCGTGCTGCTCAGTGGCGACCTGTGCTCGCTGCATGGCCAGACCGACCGCTTCGCCTTCAGCGTCTTCTGGGAGCTGGACGACGCGCTCGAAATCGTGCCCGGCCGCACCACGTTCGCCAAGACCGTCGTGCACTCGGCGGCGGCGATGACTTACGGCCAAGCCGACCGGTTGCTGCGCGGGCTGTCGGCCGACGATCCGCAAGAGCCGCCCGTACAAGCTGAGGGCACGGCCGGCCGCCCTGTTGCACCGGAGCTGCAGGCTGCGCTGCGTGAGGACCTTGAGGTCATCCGCGCCATTGGCCGCAAGCTGTACGCTCGGCGCGCGGCCACCGGCGCCGTGGACCTGACGCAAGGCAGCGAGCTTAAGTTCACGCAAAGCGACGAGCGCGACTGGAGCATCAAGCTCAAGGAGGCCCTCGAGATCCATGGCACGATCGCCGAACTTATGATCCTCGCCAACGCCACGGTGGCCGAGCGCCTCGTGCGCTGCTTCCCGGAGACAGCACTGCTGCGGCGCCACGTGTCACCCACCGGCGACCGCTTCGACGCGCTGCTGGCGCTCGCCGCGGCGAAGAAGCTGCCGCTCGACACAACGAGCAACATGACGCTGCAGGCGTCGCTCGAGGCCGTCGCCGCCACCGTCGACGCCGACACGCTCGCGCTGCTCAAGTCGATGGCCACGCGCGCCATGTCCGAGGCCGAGTATATATGCGCGTCCGCGGCAACCGGCGGCGTCTCCCACTACGGTCTCGGGCTCACGTACTACACGCACTTTACGTCGCCGATCCGTCGGTACGCCGACGTCGTTGTGCACCGCCAACTGCTTGAGACCCTCGCGCCGCCGCAGGCCGCCTCCAAATCGCCCGTGCCCGCGTCCAAGCCCGTCCGCGCGCTGCCGGCGTCGCTCACGCCATCGGTACTTGCGACAGGGTATGTGGCTCCTACGCCGCTGCTGCCGCCCACGGAGGCACCCGCGACGTCCGCGGTCGTCCAGGCATCGACGGTAGTGACGGCTTTCCCTGCGCATGAGCTCGTGCCGCAGAGCGAGCACATGAACGTGCAGAATCGCAACGCCAAGAACGTGGCGCGCGCGTGCGAAGAGCTGTTTCTGGCGCTGTACTTCCAGTCGCACTCGACGACGGTCACGGCGGTCGTGACGGCCGTCAAGCAGAACGGGCTGCTCGTCTTCGTGCCGCAGTTCGACGTGCGCGGCCCCGTGTACCTAAAGGACCGCGACGGCGCCGTGCACGTGCATGCGACCATGGTGCCACCGGCGGCCGGGGTGGCTGCACGGCCGGCCCGCCCCGGCTTTGACGCTGCGCTGCGTGAGCTACCGGGTGCAACACTCCAGCTGGAGGAAGAGGCGTCTCTCCGCGTGCTCTGGCGCGGCGCTTGCGTCGCCTCCTTCGCGCCGCTCATGGAGATCCAAGTGCGCGTGGCGTGCGACGCGGCCACGGCGTCCGCGCGGCTACCGCAGCTGCGGCTGTCGCTCGCAGGCGATCGTCCGGTGGCGACGCCCCCCAGCGATGTGGTACAGGATGCGGTTGCGGCGCTCCACTCGTCCACCACCACTGCCACCGTTGCCACCGACGCCGACACCGTGGCGCGGCAACTGCAGGCGCTGGCAATGGGACGGCCAAGCCTGTACGCGGCGCTGCCAAAGGCGTCGGAGACGACGATTGCACCGACGGCCAAAGCGACGGCCGTCGTGCGGGACAAGAAGGCTCCAGGCCGCGTGGTGTTCGGTCGCTTTGAGCCGCCCGTGCCCAAAAAGTTCAACAAGCTGCTCACGGCGCACTACGAGGGGCGGTCGGCGGAGCTGGAGGCGGCCATGACCATCGAGCGCGGGGCCATCGTGGACGTTACGGCGTCGAGCGCCAAGCGCTATGAGCAGGATGCGCTCCGGCGCGTGGAGAAGCTCATGGCCGAGAAGCGCCACGATCGCATCAACAGCCGGCGCAAGGCCAACCAGTAACCCAAACATGCAAGCTACGTGTCATTACCGTCGCTTAAAGCTCCGTGGACTTGGCGTTGGCGGGGGACTTGGGCACGTCGACGGAGAAACCCTGCGGCCCGGCGTCGCCCCGCGGCGTGAGCTCTTCGCCGAGGCCGCGCTTCTGCATCATCGACACAAACTCCTCAAAGCTGATTTGGCCATCGCCGTTCGAGTCGATTTCCTGCATGACCTCAGCGGCGTGCTCCTCGCTGCCCATGAAGCGGATGAGATCGTCCTTGGTGATCACGCCCTGCTTCTTCGTGTCAAAGTAGTTGAACGCTACGCACCGCTGTGAGAGCCAAAGAGGCATCACTAACGCACCGTTCACGAGGTATTCCTCCTTGTTGAAGTCGTTGCGCTTCATGGTCGCGGCGAGGAACTCGTTGTAGTCCTACGGCGGCGTGAGGGCGGGTGCGAGGAATGGTCGTACGAGATTGCCATCGCCGTCGATGTCGAGGCCCTGAAGCAGCTGCAGCACCTCGCTCTCGAGCATGCCGTGGCCCATGTTGCGCACGGCGTCGCCAAGCTCCTGCATCGTGATGACGCCATTGCCGTCGGCGTCGATGAGCGCGAAAGCCTTCTTGAGCTCGTTGATCTCGGCACCCGTCATCTGATCGGCAATGACACCAAGCGCCACCTTCTTGAGCTTGTTGTGTCCCTGGAAGCGCTTGAGGCTCGTCATGATGTTGGTGTTGAGCTGGCGCTCCACAGCCGGCGCGGCACCCATGAGCCACGGGTGGTTGAGCGCCTGCTCGGCCGTGAGGCGCTTGGACGCGTTGAGCAGCAGCAAGTGGTCGATGAGGTCCTTGGCCTCCTTGGACACGCCTGCCCACTCGGGCGTGTCATACGAGTACTTGCCCGAGCGCACCGACGCGAAGATCTCCGGGTCGCTGTCGCCGTAGAAAGGCGGGTACCCGCACAGAAGGATGTACGTGATGACGCCGATACTCCAAAGATCGCACGACTTGTCGTAGTGACGGCCAAGCACCTCAGGGGCTAAGAAAACCTAAGAACGGGCGGGGCTGAACGAAAGGCGTACCAATGTAGTACGGCGTGCCGACACGGGTCGTCATGTACGAGTCGCTGCCGGCCGCGTCCATGCGCGACAGACCAAAGTCGATGACCTTGAGCTCGGCACTTTCCTCCTTTGTCTCGAACAGGAAGTTTTCGGGCTTGAGATCCCTGCAAAGTGGTCAGGTCTGGTTATACGAAGCCATTCGTCGTACCGATGGCAGATATCGCGGTCGTGGCAGTGCTTTACGGCGTCAAGAATCTTACGCACGAGCTTGGCAGCATCAGCCTCGGTGTAATGGCCGCGGGCGATGATGCGGTCGAAGAGCTCGCCGCCCGTGCACAGCTCAGTGACGAGGTGCAAGTGACGAGCATCCTCAAAGACATCGTAGAGCTTGATGATGTTCGGGTGGCTGACCGACTAGCAATCCCCGTGAAAAACATGCATGCGGACATAAGACCATCGTACGCGTAGGATCTCAATTTCGCGCTTGAGCGTCTCCGGGCGGCTGACCTTGACCTTGGGGATCGTCTTGATGGCGACGCGGGCACCCGTGATTTTGTGCGTGCCCACACGGACCGTGCCATAATGACCGTGACCAAGCTCCTTCTTTTCGACGTTGTACACTGCGAAGACGTCGCCGAGGTGGCCCGTGATCTATTGGCCCTCCACGCGTGAGTTATCACAGTGACCACGAGCACGACGTACGTTGTCCTTGCTAAGACCAGGCACTGAGCTGGCGGGCTTGGCCGACACGGTTACTGGAGGAGGCATGGGCTTAGCCGCCGCCGGGACAGCTGGTGGCGCGTAAGCCGCAGAGCTGCCCGGACGCGGCGGGGTGGAACCGCCCGAGCGTGGGGGCGTCCCAGGCGCGCTGGTCCGTCCAGGCGGCGTCACCGGCGCGCCCGTCTTGCGCTCGCGGCGCTTGCCGCTGCCGCTGCTGCCCTTCGTGTTGGCATTCCCCATGATGTTGTTCACGCCGTGTATTGACTTGTGGCCGTGTATCCAAACCCGATGGGCATTTAAATTTCGTGCAAATTATTTGAAAATTCAAGGAATTTTATTGCTCGGTGATCGCTCAAATTTTTTAAAAATCCACCACAATTTCCATTGTATTTTATATCCAAATACCTCCAGGGATGTGCGGGTTTGTTGCGGTGTTTGCGTAGGCCCCCCTACTGCATCTTGGTCTCGCGCGATCCATGCAATACAAACTCCAAGTTTCACCATGGCACAATCAGCGACGACCGGGGTGGGGCACGAAAAACAGTGCCGCCGACAAGGCGGCGACGCTGATAGCTTCCCTCGGCATCCCCGCCACCCTGCGCCCTGCGTACGCTGGTGTCTCAAGGCCTCCTCCGCAGGCATCGCTGGGCCCAAGCCAAGCTAGCGGCCACGCTCGGGTTGTGGGCGAAACCATCTGGGATTGCTGGCTCAGGGCGTGTGGACCTTGAAGGTTGCGAGAATACAGTCTTTAGAGCTATGGTGCCGACAGCTCGGGACCTCATCGCTGGGTGTGGCGATGCCATCGCGCGCGCACCCGTCGCAGAGCATCCGCGGCAGCGGGCGGCGCGACGGACGGCGCCGGGAGCTGCAATCAGAAAAGATCGAACGTTGGTGCGGTGGCTCCAGAGTTATCCGGAACTATCCGGATCGGATGGCAGACGTGTTTTGACTTCGCGGTGGCCAGCACCGAAGACGAACGGGAGGAAGATGTCGGCCTCGGAGCGAGAGCAGCTGAGCTCGGCCTACGACATGGCCATCGAGGCCAGCACCGGTGGCCGCGGGGCGCCCGCTGAAGAGGTCTACTACGGATTTGGCGTCTTCATGGGTATCTCCGTGAAGAAGCTCAAGGCCCTTCGCGAGGAGATGCAAAAGCGCAACAACTCGTCGCGGTTCGAGACGTACCACGGGGACGGGGCCGAGGGTACTCACGACAACGAAGAAACGGAGGATGACGAAGAAATGTACGAAACAGACGTGCCGAAGAAGACAACGCCAAAGAAGCCTGTGGAGCGGCGAACGAGCGAGCGTCGTGCGGCCAAGAAAGACGCCGCTCGCCCGGTTATGAATGCGAGGGACGGCAACATGGGCCTTCTGGCATCTGCTGTCGCCGCTCCCTCGTCAATGCCTTCGTATGGTACCCCGACGTCGGCGAAGCAAGCGCCAAAGGCCTTGCACATGCCAGGTCCCTACAGTATGGCCACCCATGCACCGTCGGCTGCGCCATCGTTGACCAAGCCACCCGAGAAGAGTCACTTTACAATGGAGCACTTGACATCGTCCCAACTGCCGGCGCAGAATGCTCCGGCACAGCCCATGTACCCGCCCCAGCAGCAACAACACCCGATGCACGCGCCACAGCCGTACCCGCCGAGCGCGTATCCGCCGCCACACAGCATGCACGCACCGCCGCAGCACCAGCCATCGCATCTGCCATACCAGCAGGCGCCCCACCAGCAGCACGTGCAATACATGCCTCCGCCACAGCAGCAGCCGCAATACAGCTACCACCCGCAGTCGTACCAGCAACCGCCGCCGCAGCCCGTGTATGGTCAAATGCCGTCGGCGCCGGCCGTGCACGATCGCCAGCCGCCACAAATGCAACACATGCCCCCGCACCACCAAGGCTACGGCGCCCCCGCTGCGCCGCCGATGCACAGCCAGCCACAGTACGCGCCACCGCCGCAGAGCTACGGCCAGCACCCGCCGCACCCGCAGCACAGCCAGGCTCCAAGCTACGCTCCACCGCCTGTTGGCGCCCCTGCCCACGACCAACACCAGGGCTACGCATCGCCGCCGCCGCAAGGAAGCGGCGGTGGCCTCGGACGTCTGTTGCCACCCCCGCCGTCACAAGCCATACCGTCGCTGGGGGGCTTCGGCAGCAAGCCGCTGCCGTCGCTCGGCTTTCCGCCCGCGCAGTACGCGCCGCCGCCGCAGGCTCCACAGGGGTACTACAGCCAACCTCCGCAGCAACCCCAGTATGCGCCCCAGTACCAGCCGGCGCCAGCGCCGTACCACGATCAGCAGCACGCACCGCAGTACCACAGCCAGCC
This sequence comes from Achlya hypogyna, assembly GCA_002081595.1. NCBI lineage: Eukaryota > Oomycota > Saprolegniomycetes > Saprolegniales > Achlyaceae > Achlya > Achlya hypogyna. Next base: position 22,982 of record JNBR01000578.1, read on the forward strand.
CCCGCCGCTATACGCGCAGCCCGCGGCATCCAACCCGCCCGGGGCACTTCCGTCTGTCGCCGACCTGTCGAAACGCTCGTCCATGAGCTTTATTTTAGACTAATCTACGTCGCGCTGCTTGTTCGTTACGTCCGAGTGACGATGACTTACGCCGGGCCGTTCGAGACGCCACCGGTACGCATCGGGCGTGAGGTGCGCCACACGACTGGACGCCGGCCTGCCACGGCTCGGTCGCCGGCCTTGCAGTGGCTTGCGCCGCAGCGTCCGTTCTCGGCGGGCTGCCATATACCGCCGGCCACCGCGCGAGCGCCGCGTCGACCCGTCACGGCCCGCCCGGAAACAATGGAGGATCGCATCGCGCATAGCTTGATGCCTGACAGCGCCACGGCCATCGCTGAGGCCGCGCTGCGGGAAACGTATCAGGTGCAGGACATCGACCCCCTCTGTGGCCCCACGGTAGAGATTCGCCCGTTGCAAGCGGTGCTGCCCCGGGGCACGCGCAACGCCGACTTCTTCCGCGCTCGGGGTACCGCCGCGCCGCTCGAGTCACGGCATCAAACGCGGCGTAGGATACCAGCACCGCATGCAGGGCGACTTCACGCAGGCCATCGAGTGCGTCGCGGACGTCACAGCACGAGAGGCAATGGCGATCGTAGGGACTACCAGAGCGCGCTCAAGATGGCGCCGCGCGACTTCAAGACTCTCTTCAGCCTTGGCATTGCGGTAGCACTGGGTCTCGCTGTCGTCGGCCAACACGACGTAGTGCGAACGCGTCGGCAAGGTCCACGACGCCCTCGCCGCGTACACCAAAGCATGCGCGGTGGCGCCGCGCGATCCGTACGTTCATTACAACATGGGCATTTGCTACACTGTACGCCTGCGGTGAGTGTTGCTCAACGGCTCATGGGCGTCGCAGCTGACGGAGGACTTTCCTCGCGCTGTCGCGAGCTTCACGCTCGCCATCGAGCTCGACGCCAAAAACGTCGACTTCTACCGCGGCCGCGCCCACGCGCACCGAAAGGCCGGCCAGTACACCGACGCCGCCAAGGACTACTCGAGCATCGGCTTCCTCACGGTGCCTCTGGTGCAAGCGCAAGTTGGACACCGCCGCCCTAGAGCAAGCACGTCGTCGACGCAGGCGGCTCCAATCAGGTCGAGCAGGTAGACGCGGCGATGTCGCTGGCCTTGACGAGGGCCGTAGCAGCCCGAGCTCCAGCTATTTCACGCCAAAGGCGGCATATCCTTTCTTCCTCCTTTCCTCGGTGAGATCTTCATTCGCATGTTTCTCGCGACACGGAGCACCGCGACTGCGCCATGTACTACTACGACGCCCGGCCGCTCTTCACGGCCCGGGCGGGGCCAACGCTCCTCGCAACGACGCTCAAGCACACGGACCAGACCATGTGCTACAAGGTGCTGCCTCCCGCCGATCCTGTCTTGACGGCTGCCAGATCGCGCGACTGCCCCCGCTGCTGCGCTCGGAGGCCGACCTGCAGGTGCTTGAGGACAAGATGAGCGCGTTTCCCGTTTGCCGCCAGCTGCCGCCTGCGGTGCTGTTGGTCCCTCGGCGTGGTGCTGACCGGTGCGTAGCTGCAGCGGAAGCTCTGCCAGCAACTCGTCGCCGTGCATGTGGCGCCCAAGACCGTGCTTTACAACGAAGGCGATCGCGGCCACTTTGTGTTTTTCGTGCTCCACGGCAAAGTGGACGTGTACAAAGCGCCGATGGTCAAGGTGGGCGACGCCCGGCCGCCGGCGCTTGTGCTCGAGCGCCACGAGGGATCTGTGGAGATGCAGCTCAGTCGTTTCGAGGCGGCAGAGCTCTACCGCGAGAGTGCCTTCATCGACAACGTGAAGCGCCTCGGTGACGCGGCCGCAGCACCGCTTTACACGCTGCACACCGGCAGCGAGTTTGGCCACCAAGGCCGCTTCCGCCAGCTTGTTCGGTAATCGCCCTGGGGTGGGCCCGCGCGACTGCCTGTAGCGCCGTCAACGCCGTGGCCGCCGAGGCGTGCGACTTGCTGCTGCTGCCGTGGGCCGTACTCGAAGACTTGGAGGCGGAGCACGCCGAGTCGGAGGTAAACTACTCTCCACCGACGCGGTCGCAGCGAGCGTAGGCGGCCAACGTCGCCGCATTTCTCGGGAAGCTCTCGGTGTTCCGTTACGTGGCGCCCGCACAGCTTCGCGTCCTTGCTCTCAAGGTGGGCGTCGCCACCTCCGAGGCGCTTATGTGCTCCAGGCGCGGTGGATAAAAGTGCCGAGCGCGACGGTGCGATCTCGAGCGTCGACGGCCTGCAACGGCGCCGTAGGTGGTGCAATCGCCCGGCCAGCACCACGAAGGACTCCTCATCGTGCGCTGCGGCTCGTGCCAGCTGCGGGCGGCCGACGCGGTAGCCCCAGGCGGCGGGGTGCGGGCGGCCGCCAAGGGCAAGCGCGCCGAGCAGCACGCGCGACAAGCGTACCTGCAGATCGAGCACGAAGATGACCCCGCGCACTTTGTCTTTGCAAACCACGCGCAGTCCGCCGCGGCGCTGACGACGCGGGTCTCGACCGCCGCCGTCATTGCCGAGCTACGCGCCCGGGACTTTGTCGGCGAGCGCTCGTTCCTGAGCAACGAGGGCAACGAAAAGAGTTTCGCCAAACAGGCGCTGGTCTCCACCACTTACGCCGAGCTCCTGTACGTGCGCAAGGTACACACCGGCGCGGCACCGGTCGCCGACGGCTCGTAGGCCGACTTCTTCACCGAGACATCGTACGCAACACGGCAGCGCGTCCGCGCCAACATCCAAAAGTACACGGAGGAGGCGGGCACTCGCCCGACGCCGCACGAAGCGCACGAGTGGGCGAGCTACAAGGCGAAGCTTGTGGAGCAGGTGATTCAGGATAGACGCCGCCGCTAACAACGATGGACGGAGGTGTAAGTGGACGACTTGCCCGATGTGCATTGCATCGGGTTACATGGAGTAGTGCTAGAAGGGCGGCGCGGCGTGTAGGCCTCGGGCGACAGCGATGAACTGCGAAGTGTTGGCCGCCGTGACGATGCCATGGCGAATGCCAAAGTCGATCAGGAGCAAGCAGATGTCGGGCTTGAAGCTTTCGGGCGAGCGCTCCACGAGGTCGAGGGCCTTGGTGATGGGCCACAGCTCAAAGTGATCGACCTCGATGCCGTCGCTCTTGGGCGCCATTGTCGGCGGCATGCACAGGTCGAAGGTGAACTGGCGATGGAAATGTCATTGGGAGGAATTGGAGGCGAACGTACCATGCTGTTGTGTTTGAGGCCTTCCTTCTCCGAGTTGACGTAGGAGATGACGCCGGCGCTGCGCATGAGCGGCGCGATGTCGTTGGCCGCCAAGCTCGCCTCCTCCCGAGCCTCCTTGAGCATGTTGTCCCAGGCCGATATATCCAAGGGCAGTCCCCCGCCCACGATCGAGTCCCACTTGCCAGGCCAGAGCGACCGCGACGCGTGACGAAGTCCCATCCAGACACTGACGTCCTCGGGGCGCGGGCCGTGGCGCACGTAGCCATTGAGGTGGCACCCGCACTGGGTGATGCCGAAGAAGGCGGCAGCGGCGCGATCGACGCGGAACACAACGTTGCCGTGGCCGTCGCGGGCTCCGTAGTCTTCGTTTTTCCATTTCTCTCGAATCACGCCAGCCCCCACGAGCTCTCGCGCCACATTTTGAACGGCTGTGTGCGCCGAACGTCATGCCAGGGCGCAAAAGCTACAAGCACGTACCCGTCGTGCGGGCAGTCTCGGTCGCAAGACTTGAGTGAAGCCGGACCTCGTTGGCGAGCGCTCCGTCAAACACGGACGGAAAGGCACGGAGAGCCTAGCGGGGACACAACGTGAGAGGAACACTCGGCAAGAGGGCTACGTACAGCGACGCGGTCCTTCGGCACGAGTCCAATGGTCGCGCCGTCGGCCACGAGGGGCACGTAGAGCTGCGCCACAAAGGTGTTGTTCGCACGGACTGCGTGAAGGAGCTGCCGCATCTTGTTATGCTCCGGAAGTGTCGCATCCGGATGGGTGGCGGGGGCCATGGACGCCGGCGGTCGCACCGCGATTTGGGAAATGGCAGTTGCATCTCGAGAAGAATGCGCGGGAAGCGAGGGATGGGCGCTCGAAGGCGCCTGCGCCCGTCCCGCAGCTGCCGTGCCGATCGGAAATCACATCGATCATCTCACACTATTTTGGTTCCCAAATATCGTGATTGCATTCGAGTTTTATAATGCTCACATTCATTTTAAATTGCTTTTTATTTCTGTCAACTCGGAAGCCACCGACGGGCCGGTCGTCTGGTTCGTCGTGCTGGAGCGATGCGATGCATCCAGCCTGGCGGTAGGACTGGGAACTCGACACCTCTGAGCACACAGAAAGACACGCATGTGCTACTCTCCTTCCGAATGGCGACTGTGTGCAGAGTTCGCGCTGTAGCGTATTCCACGGCGGGACCTACGAACCGTGAAGGCACCGCTTGCCTTTGAGATGCCGACATGGCATGATCGTTCTAGCCGTGTCTGCGTCATAATGGTGGGAAATTATGTTCTTGACGGGGCAAGCTATAGGTGGACCAGACCGGCTGAGCGTTGGTCGTGGTGGTGCATCGTGATTCACCGCATCCAAGACAACGGAGCCCGCTGCAATTGTATTGCACTTGAGCTTGGCAACCGTCCGAATATGTGACGACCGCGTGTCCAAATGAAATTGTGTCCACGAGCTCGACCGCTATGTCACCACGTTTGGGAATGCTGTCATTCCAGTACAGTAGAGCGCCAGCTTTAGGAGCTGCGGCCACCTCGGCGTTTCGTGGGCCCATTGTTGACCAAGACTTGGATCTGCCGCCGATGTGTGCAGGGCATCAAGAACCTCCTCGTGTTCAGTACCGGTATGCCTGAGTGTCCTGACGATGGGTCGCAATGGGAAGCTCTGTGGCCTTTGTTCAATACGTCGCTTAGCCTTGCGACCCCCGCAAGAAGGCGCTCGCGCGCCCAGACGTTGCCGCGGCAATCGATCGTGAGGAAGAGCTGCATCGACCAGCGACCACGTCAACTCTTCGATCTTCGAACTTCGCCGCAATCTGTGCAATTTCAAAATCAAATTTCTGCAAGCGAGCACAAAATATATTCAGCCAATTCAGTTAAAACCCAAAACCAAATATCCTTCACCGTCAAACCCACTGGAAAATCAACCGCTGTCCAATTTGCACCGTCGCACGCGTCGCCGAGAGCCTCAAGAGCCTGCGAAGTCCCCGAGTCCCTCGGCCACATGGCCGTGTCCCACGTAAAATTTTCACCGAGTCCAACGCCCAAAGTCGCATTTTTTGCGCCGACGCTGATTGGGTACGTCATCCGGATACGCCACACGGTATCCGGTTGCGCTGAACAGTGTCCCAGCGTATGGGTCCGACGGGTGCAATAAAATGATCATTCCGTCAAAACACTTGGGATTTGTATGCCTCGTATAACGTAATTGTGGCGTCGGAATAAAAAAGGCAGGAGGCTCATTTGCGGATTGTCGTCGCCATGGCCCTGACCAACACGTGCTCCAAGGCGATCCTGATCGTGCTCAACCTCGCGTTCATTGCGGCTGGCGCCGTCTTCATCTACTACGGCCTCAACGTGAAGAACAATGGCTGGACAGACATCTTCCAGGGCAATGTGTCCAAGGGCAGCCTCGACACGGGCGTCATCGCCTTTGGCGCTGTTGTCATCGCCATCGCGCTCTTCGGCTTCCTTGGCGCGCTCTGCCGCAACAAGTGCCTCCTTGTTTTGTACTCGATCTTCGTCTTCCTTGCCATGGCCGTCTTCATCTTGCTCGCCGTCATCTTCTTTTTGAGCGCGAGCACGGCAAACAAATGGGCCAACGAGGCATACCCGGCCGACGCCGAGAATGAACCCGACCTCGCGGCTGGCTTCGACGAGGTGTACTGCTATGCACAGGCTGCAAACCTCTGCATGACGTCGTCTGCCACGGATGCTCTCACGGCCTTCTACCCCGGAGCGGGGGCGCAAAGCATTCTGTCGGTCGCGACGCTGCTTAAGATTAACGTGACGGCTCCCACGGGCATCAACGGCTTCTGCAAGGCTGTGGACAACCAGCTTGCGGCCGTGCCTCTCCCCAATGTGAAGATGCCGTCCCAGTTCACGGACGTGTGCAACAAATGCAAGGAAGTCGAGACCAAGTACTCTGCGTACAAGTCGATTTTCGAGTGGACCAACGAACAGTGCCCGCTCTCGACGACGTCGGCGCTCTGGTGTGGGCAGTTCCTCATCAACAACAAGGCGGGTGACGCCTATGTCGGCGCGCCGTACAAGGAGTGCCGCCCGCAGCTGCTCAGCCTGTGGAAGTCTCTCTCGAACAAGGTGGCCATCGGCTCTACGGTCCTGGCTGTCGTGTCGCTCATTCTCCTCTTCATGGCGTGCTCTGCTGGCCGCAACGACGATGGCGCGTACTACCACGACTCGGTCTAAGCCGCCATCCATCTAAGCTAAATGAATAAGTTACTTTTTCATTACAGCGCCGATACGCACAGGCACACATGGTCACACACGGCTGCATTGCAACGCCCGCAGTAACGCCGAGAGAACCCAGGCCTCGGGCGGGGTCGCCGCATCCCGCGCCTTGGCCGTGAACTTAACTGCCGACGACCGTACCCCCGCAGGCAGCGCCATTCGCGGTGCGATTGCCACGAGCACCGTCGTGACCATGCACACACGACGAAGATTTTCACCGTCGTCAAAACCCCGAGGCGGCAGCTGCAGGAGTAGCGCCTTGAGCGCAGCAGCCGCGGCATCGGGCGGCACCTGTCCGCGCTGGGCAAGAAGCAAGTAAAGGGAGCCGACGATGAGGCCAGTTTCTTCGGGGCAGACACGCAGGGCCACTGTGATCTCGTCGGCGGCTGAAATCCAGCGGTTGGACGAGGCCGGGCCCAGCAACGTCAACGCGTCCGAGTCTAGCGCCACGTGATCGAGGACACCTGACAGCCGGACGTTGTCCGGGCGGTCGGTGGCTGTTGCTAGCGCCGCCCACTCAACCGCGGCAGCTTCGAGGCGCGGTAGCAGCGGGAGCGCCGAGCACAGCAGTGCGTACACAGGGGCGCTGAACGCAAGGAGGCGCTCGGCGCAGGGGCCAGCAACGTACTTTCGCGCGGTGAGATGGTGCAACAGGGTACCGAAGACAACGGGGTGCTGCACCGCCTTTAGCTTGAACAGCGTAGACGCGTGCGAGTCTCTCAGGAGGATTTGGCTCTCCGGCCATCGCGCTATGAGGGTGTCGGCGAGAGCAGCGCTGATGTTCCGGTCCACGGGCACCGCGTTCAGGAATTGCACGAGGTCCGAGTCGCTTGGGACGGCACTACCCCCAGGTGCTAGACGCATGTGGAGCGCGTGGATTCGAACGGCCACACCACGGTCGGGCTCGCAGAGTTTGGCGGTGACGCAGGCCGCGGCCAGCATCGCCTTGTTTTCGCAGGACTCGGCAAGACCCGTTAGTTGAAGAATGTGCAGCACCCAGCTGCGCAGGCCCGATGTATCGCACCGGTCGTGTTCAAGTGTCAGCAAGCTCACCAGGAGTTTCAGAGCGGCAGCGGGCCATCGGGCTGCGAAGCCTTCAATGGCCGGTGTCAGCCTGTCGAGGAGTGGCGCCGACGGGATATACTGACGCAAGACTTCCGCGATCATCTCGCCGTGCTGGTCCCTCAAAACACCGTCTGCAGATGCCTCATCCGTCAGCGCAGTCCACGCCGCGAGCGGACCTTGGTCCGGCGCCGCGATGAGGGCGAGCACAGCGTGCTCCGTCCTGCGGTCCATTTTGCTCCACTCTTCCAGTCGTTGATTGGCTCAAGTCGATTTATCCGGACGCCAGCGAGCCAATGGCATCGAAGGCGTCGAATGGTTGGAGATTAGATCGCATTTCACGATGGCCAAGAAGGGGAAGCAGCAGCAAGCGGCGGCCAAGAAGGGCAAGCAGCAGCCAGCCAAGAAGGGCGGCGACGCCAGCGCGTGGAAGAAGGTGGACATGGCCGACTACGAGCTTGAGGGTTTTGCAGACGGCGGCGCCTTCGAGCTCGAAGAGCTGACGGGTAGGTTGCTGTGGCGCCTCGTTCGAGCTTCAACTTGCTTGTAGACTACGTCATTGAGCAAGACGAGTTTGGCGGCAAGGTTCTCAAGTACGCATCAGGCCGTCCGCCGAACTGCATCTAAGCCTTTCATCGTGTAGGGCGTCGTCGGGCGGCGCTCAAAGCAACAAGAAAGCAAAGACGAAGACGGCCAAGGCCAAGGCCGCTACTTCAGAAGATGACAACGAAGTGACCGACGACGCACCGTCGCCCGTGACTGTTGTCGATATGGATGACGGCAAGAAGCGCAAGAAGCGCAAGCGCACGAAGAAGAACAAAGCGGCCACGAACTCCAACGCCGACGCCAACGACGCCGACGCCAACGACGCTGAAACTAACGACGCTGAGGCAAACGACGACGATGACGCCGAGGTGGCCGATGATGAAGCCGCTGAGAACGAGGTGGAGCCCGAGGATGAGGTGTCGTCGGAGCCATTCCCGGACTGGGCCAAGTACAAGCTGCACCCGAAGATCAACCAAGCGCTGCGGCGCGTGGGGTTCACGGGCCCAACGGAGATCCAGGCAAAGACGCTGCACCCTGCCGTGATCGAGCACCGCGACGTCGTCGGCGCTGCGCCCACGG